>PVKA01019584.1:0-41795 GCA_004027165.1 Ctenomys sociabilis | reverse complement strand
TTTTTTTATAGCTGAATTATATCAAAGATTCAATAATTATTTACCTAGTGGATGACCATAGCACTAAAAGCTGACATAATATCCTGTCCAACCACCATTAGTGCAGATCTTGCCTCTCATAGAATTATGTAGAAGCACAGCGTTATCTATCCCAACTGTACTGTCTATACACACACATCCTGCTTTTTTCTTTCTACAACCCTTCCTTTGTCTACACCTGTCAAAAGTGGGCACTCCATTGACATTAAACTACCTTAGGTTCTTGAACTCGACACCACAATCCAACATAGTCCAGCATTCTGCAATCATAGGGAGTTATTCAAAGAAATTGTCGACCATATCCATTTACAGCTCAGCTTAATATAATTTCATGTATGCACTTTGTACAGTACCCAAACGTTATGAAAACAGTTTGCAATGTATTAATTCATCGACTCTGTATGGTTAAGGTGTCTTGAAACTGTCTGATTGACATTTGTATTTTAATAAAATAAAAATAAATGGAAAAAAAATGGCGATGGAATACCCATCTCTGACAAAACTAAACAAAAAAAGAGGATATAAATGAAATACCATTTTGTATCTGTGTATACAAAATAGGGTAGGTATTCAGCTACTTTCTGTTAGTTCAATGAGAAGAAAGATTTGTGCTAATAGTGTTTGGGCAGGATATCATGTCTGCCTCTTGTACTGTGAATAACTACTACGAAGACAACAATATGCAATTTATTAATTATTGTAACTTTCCTATTAACCTGTTTTGAAACTGTCTCATTGCTATTTGTTTCTCAATAAAATTAATAAAAAAACAAAACAAAAAAAAATTCCAATAATTTGTGGTTGAATTTTCATTGAATTGCAGATACTGTTGAATTTCTTGTTTAATTTCATCTGTGACACATTGTTTACTGAGTATAGTGTTGTTTAATTTCCATGTATTTAGGGGATTTTGCTTGTTTCTTTTATCATTTATTTCCAGTTTCATTACACTGTGGTTGGAGTGTATGCATGGGATAATTTCTGTTTTCTTGCATATACTTAAGCATGACCTATGGACTATTACATAGTCCATTTTAGAAAATGAGCCATGTGCAGCTGAAAAAAATGTGTATTCAGCTGTTGTTGTGTGGAACACTCTGTATATGTCCAGATATATACAGGTCCATTTGTTCCAAGCTCTGGTTCAGTTCTGCTACTTCTTTGCTTATATTTTGTCTGGTTGACCTATCTTTTTGAGATAAGGGGATGTTAAGATATTCTGTCAAGACTGTGGTCTTGGATATTAGACTTTTCATGTCCATTAAGATTTGTCTTATATTGTTGTGTGCTCCTGTGTTTGTTACATAGATATTTATGAATGTTTCCTCTTCCTCTTGAATTTTTCCCCTAATCATTATATAGTGGCCTTCTTTATTTCATTTCATCCTTCTTGGTTTGAAGTTGAGACTGTCTGAGAGCAGAATTGATATTCCTGCTTTTTTTTTTTTTGAGGTGCTGATGCATGTAGTATTGTTTTCCATACTTTGACTTTGAGCCTATGAATATCTTTTTAAGTGTGTTTCTTGTATACAGCATATTGTTGAGTTTTGTTTTCTAATCCACTGTGCCAGTCTATTTTTCTTAATTCAAGAACTGAGTCCATTTATATTGATGGTTGTAATTGAAATGTCTTGACTTATGATTTGTCATGTTATTTACTTGCTGTTGTTTATTCCTTTGTCTATTGTGTTTAATTGTTTGCCCTGTTTAATGGATTCCTTCTGTTCTCATTTGTGGACTTCTGGGAATTGTGGTCCCTCTCTAGAACATCTTTCAGTAAGGTGTGTAGGGATGACGTTTTCATCATGAAATTCTTTAGTTGTTCTTTGTTGTGGAAGTATTTCACTTCTCTATCAAACTTGAAAGTTTTGCAGGGCATATTAGTCTGGGCTGGAATTTATTTTCAAACAGGACTTCAAGAACTCTGCTCCATGCTCTCCTTGCCTTCATGGTTTGTGTAGGGAAGTCAGCTGTAATTCTGATGGGTTTTCCTTTGAATGTCATCTACTTTTTCTCTCTAGCAGCTTTCAGTATATTTTTTTGTGTTGGATTTCTGGGATCTTGACTATTATATGTCTTGGTGTGTTTTTACTTGGGTTGAAGTTATTTGGTGTTCTGTATGCTTTGGTTAACTGAGTGTTGGATTTTTTCCCCATATTTGGGAAGTTTTCTGCAATTACTTCTCCCCAAATTCTTTTTATGTCATTTGTATTGACTCCTTCATTCTCATTGATACCAATTATTGTCACATTGTTCATCCTGATGTCATCTTGCAGGTGATGGATTTTTTTTTCCTGCATTCTCATTGTTTTTAAGAGATCCTTTCTCACCTTTTCACTAGCTGGTCCAGCATCTTCAAACTCTGAAACTCTGTCTTTGCTTTCACTCAAACAGTTTTGTAGACTTGTGATTGAGATTTATTTTCTTCTATATCTCTTTGATTCTGCTCCATGTGATCTATTTCTTTTGTGTATTGCTCATTCCAGGAATCTGTCATATTTCTGATCTCCTCTATTTTATTATAAATGTCTTCTTTAGGGGTACCTATTAATTCTTTTACTGTAGAGTATTTTACAAATTGGATTTCCTGTATATATTTCCAGAATTGATTCTGTACTTTGGATGCTATGACTTCAAAGAATTCTTTTTTTATTTCAGAAATTATTTCTGCTCTGAGTTCCTCTTTACCTTTATGCTGTTGTTTCTTTGCTTGCAATGCTGTTAATTCATATGTTTCAGGTGGAATAGTGTTATTTGCACTTGTTCTGGGTGGGCATTGGGTTTCTCCCATATGTTTCTGGGTTTGATTCATTACTTCAGATGATATGTATTCCAAAATTTCTTTTTTTTTTTCAGGTGTTAATTCTGGTCTGAGTTTCTTTATACCTTTCTGCTGTTATTTCTTTGCTTCTGCCTGTTAATTCATTCATTTCAACTGAGCTAGTGTCTTCTGCACTTATTGTTGGACTCAAGGCCTGAGTTTGTATTTTGCTCCTTGTCTTTGTTGTTTTGTATAGCTCACCTCTGACCTTTGGTGTAGAGCTTTGGTGCAGTAACAACCTTAGCACATAATGAGATTTGGGTGCCAGTCTATTAGGTTTGAGATTATCTAGTTATGCCTGGCCTGGATCTACCTGTTTTGTTCAGTTACTTTTTGCTGCAACCCTTCTGGTACAACTGTAAGCCTGTGGTTCCCCTCTGTTGTGTCCCTGGCCCAGGAAGCACCGAGGAGTGCAGAAGCTCTTCCACATACTCACCAGGCCAGGCCTGGGTGGATCAGGTGGGGGAAGATTCACAAAACTTCTCACTTGCTCAGCAGGCTTGTGGGTAGGGTCTCCAGGGAGTTGTAGGGTAGGATGGGCTGGGGTGGATTGCCTAGACAGTCTCAGGAAGTCTCGCTGGCTCGGAGGTCTTGGGGGCAGGGACTCCAGATGTTGCTGGTCCCTGGAAGTGCACCAGGAAACTGATAGCTATGCCACACATTCACCAGTCTTGGCACGGGTAAATTGGGTACCAGTAGAGTCACAAAACTTCTCACTGGCTTGGCGGTCTTGTCGGCAGGGACTCTGGGGAGCTGCAGGGTGGGATGGGCTCGTGATTTAAGATTTAGCACCACAGTTATTTTCTGTTTTAATAAAATACAAGTAGATATCAATAAACAAAATATTAAAACCAATATTATATGAAGAAATAAAACAAAATTCCATTACAGAATAATTAGGGGATATCAATGGTTAATATACCATGCATCATGCTATTAAAATAATAGCCAAGGGGCCAAGGAGATGGCTCAATGGAATAAGCACTTCCCTGGCAAGTGCAAGGGCCTGAGTTCAATCCCTGGTTCTGCCAAAAAAAAAAAAAAAAAAAAAAAAAAAAAAAAAAAAAAAAAAAAAAAAAAAAAAAAAAAAAAAAAAAAAAAAAAAAAAAAAAAAAAAAAAAAAAAAAAAAAAAAAAAAAAAAATAATAGCCAAAATGTTATTCAAAGTCAAATCACAGAAAATAAATCAATTCTCATAGTTATTTTAGGGAAAATTACATAAAACTAGTTTAAACAGAAACAGCTAGTATTGTTAGAAGTAGCGTTTAAAATAAAATTATTTTTATTGACTGAAAATCAATATTTTAATGGTCTCTGACTAGCTTCTTATTCTAATATTCAGCAAGTGTAATTTAAGAACTTGTTGACATAAAATAACAACTCTGCTTTAAAGGAAATTAGAAAATAGTTTATCGAAGGCAAGTATGAGTTGGCATAGCCCAGGAACATGAACTCAGCTTATCCTAATTGATGTGGAAGAGGATACAGGAACTCTCCCAGTCACAGCAATCAAGTTACCCTACTTAGCCAAGTTCAAACATTCTGTTACATCTTTAATATAGTTGCTCCTTCACAGAGCTTCATGTCACAGGCTATATGTTAAAAATGCTAATGTTTGGTAAGAAAAGAGGAAATAGGCAGGACAAAATCACGTTTCAGCCTCATGCAGGGCTTAAAACTGTTACTGTTCATTGCAACTTCTTATAGTAGCAGACATGTTTGTTTAGGTTTTAACATGCCCAAGAGTCTTGTTTAACTATTCAGTAGGCACCTGAAAATGAATGTTCATTCCAAAAACATAACACTCTGTTCATCTATAATAGAATAAAATGCTTTAGTAGCGCATGTTTTTTTTAGCTAAATATGGAATTACTTTTAGAATTAATGCACTAAAACATGTTGGAAAAGTAAAATGATTTCTTCAAGGCTGTGTGGGTAGATTCAGGTTCCAAAACTCAGGACTAAGCACTTTATATTGTGTCATATCAACTCCTTGTTCTCCTCTCCCAGTGTGTAGACTATTCTTATAGGAACAGTAGATTATGTATGAAAGTCTATAATACAGCTGTATTTCAGGAAAAAATATCAATAATATAATTCCTAATTTATTTTAAATCAGCAGAAATAAAAGAGAGAAACAATTTTGAAACCATTGCATGCTATTTTAGTCTCAGGCATTTGATTTATAGAAGCAGAGTTTTGCAGGACAGTTATCAAACAGAAAGGAGAAGTAGTAACAGATTTGGAATGAAACAATATCATGTACAGTTTTACATACTGTACTTACAAGTTGTTGATTGAAGTTCTGAGACACATGAACCTAATATTGAGAAACCATAAATTAAAAATTAGATGTAATAACCTAAGGACATCCCTGTGTAATTCCCATGTGAAAAATGAATCTTAAGTTTGAGCATGCTTCTTAAAGATATGGCATGATTTATGCAAATTAGTTTGCACACATATTTTATAACACATGCAAATCCATGTCTATGTCTTCCCAGAATACAAAGACTTATGTTCTAAGGCAAAATATAAAACCTGTTTTGTGTATATATAGGAAGCTGAAAGAAAGTTGCTATGGCCATCAGTGGAAACAAGTGACCAATAAAAGAAACATATTTCTACATCTTTTAAAATATTTGTATTCTAAAATGACCATCACAGAACAAGTAAAATCAAGGCCTTTATTTAATCTTATTCATCTAAGGTTGGCAGAAACATTGCCTCATTAACTTTTGTAGAGAACACAATCTCTAGTGTAGATAACCATAAAATGTAGGCTGCATTTTGTAAACAAAAAGTTTATGCTGACTCAATAAAACTGTCATTTCCTCAAAGATTGGCTAAAAACATATCACATGACATGGGGAAAAATAGGATTGATCTCCACTGATTATACTTACAAATCTTAGAAAAATAGTCTCAGCACTTGGAGGAAGACAGGATTACTTTGTGGAAAGTGTCCTTTGTAAGGGATGGAGTCCTAGAATCTGTTCACTATTGTAATGAGCTTTTTATTTGTCTTGCTTTTGTACAGGAATACATGGACTCTAATAAATATGTTGAACATTTGCTAACTCAACTGGAGGAGCAGCACAGAAGCCTTTGGAGGTAAGTTAAATTCATGTGCTTACCTATTTGCTTAGGTAGCAGTCTCTACAACTTTGTTCTTTATCACAGAACAGCAGTTGGAAAAAAGTATCTTCTTTAACTTGGTACCACTTCGTGGCATAAATCATTGGCAATTACCTAGATACTGTTATTTCTTTAATTAAAGGAACAGGGCCAGAATGTGGCCTGGAGCCTGGGATCTGCTCAGTGGTAGGAGGATAATGAGAATTCTGAATCTTAT
Source organism: Ctenomys sociabilis (assembly GCA_004027165.1). Taxonomy (NCBI): domain Eukaryota; kingdom Metazoa; phylum Chordata; class Mammalia; order Rodentia; family Ctenomyidae; genus Ctenomys; species Ctenomys sociabilis. Next base: position 35,580 of record PVKA01019584.1, on the reverse strand, counting down.
CAAGAAATCCACTTGCCCAGGGCCACTGGCCATACTTCCAGTGTGGTGGACAATGGAATACTAATTCTCTGATCTTTGTCTTCATAACAATTACTTATACTTTTCTTTAATTAAAAGGTAGAATATATCTGCCTAAAAGTTTCTTATATATTAAATGTGAATACTTTATAGATGCAGTTGTATAATTCTCTGCTAATTGGTTTCTGTTTTACATGCTGGGTTTTGACTCTAGGTCAGAAAAGGTGCATGCACATATTTTTAAGTGTATTGAAATAGAAATCGAAAATACAAAAGTTATAACCTCAAGCACTTATTCATTACCTTGGCATATGCCAACAAAGATGGCTGTAGTATCATTATTTAGCTCTGTACGATCCATGTGGTTATGTCTTTTATAGGCTCAGTTGTACAGTGTAATTTTTTCCCTAAATTTATCAGCTCTTCATTTTATGAAATACATCAGTGCTAAATTAAAAGTTGCCTCACATTATACTATAGCTGTTTCATCTACTGACCCATGTCCCACAAGGGCCAGTAACCCCTGAAATCCTAGAGCAAGTACTCTTTCAATACACAGAGATGGTGGGTGAATGTTTATCAGTGAAGTCACTTCCTTTCCAAATCTCATCGAGTCCATTCCCAGCGAGGATGCGTTGGTCCGTCTCCCTTCACCTTTGCAAGAAATTCAGTCTGTAATTTCATATTCACTCTTATGATTTAAAATTTTATCATTTGTTTATTTGTTTGTTTGGTACAGGGCTTCACCATGCAGCTTGCTCTCATAGTGATCCTCCTGTCTCAACCTCGCTAGCACTGGGACGACAGGTTGTGCCACAATGCCTGGTTTCAGTGGCTGGCATGGCACACCCAGGTTCCAGAGCCAGCGCAGCATATGGTACTGGGGATCAAACTCCAGCATTGCACTTGGCAGGAAGGTGCCTAGACTGCTAAACTATCACCCCAACCCCGACATCTTTCTTAAAAATTTTTTTTTCATCTTTCCTTAACAGCTATAGTTCTCAAGTAACATGCTCTGGTAATTTGTTTTACTCATTAATTTCACTCATATAATTTGTTTACTCATATAACTGGTTGTTTTACTCATATAATTTTCCTATGAGAGCATAGATATCTTGTCCTAGTAGAAAATGCTCTGTGTCTATAGATGGAGAATGTGTTGTCAGTATACAAAAGATGTTCAGTTTTTAAGACTTCAACTAGCAGATCTTAGTTATTTTTAACTCTACTGATAGAATATTTGCTAGATTTGTTTTTGAGAGTTATAACTTAGCATTTCATAGTATTTTTCTCAACTGCATTAATAAAATCCACAATTATGCATTTATGATTGTATGTCATAAATTTTAATTACATTTCCACAGGTCTAATATAAAGCATACATTTAAAATGATACATAAGGGAAGTGTACCTTAAACTATGTATGTATAATATTTTGTTTACCCTATCCTTCTAGGGATAAATAGCATAAAAATATAATTACTGCCATTGATAAAAGAAATTTAGTTGAACTTTGTCAATAAGTATATTTTAAACACATCATTGTAAAGAAGTGGTGGCTTCAAGGGCTCTCAGCTATTAAAAGACTACATGTGAAAATATATTTTTTCTGCTTTCTTCAGGTAACTAATAAAAGCCTTTTGGTCTTCTCAGATAAGATTAAATTAAAATCCCATTTCAGATATAGATTGAACTTAACATAAAGTAAAAGCTCAGAATTTTGTGTGCAACCACTTCCTTTAGAAATGGAATTTTTACTTTAGAAATGGAATTATTACTGTTAAAGAAGCAAAGCCTCATATACAGTGTTAGAAGATCTAATAAAACAGCTTTATTTGAATAACAATGAAGGGCAATAATGGCATTTGAATGTCAGAATAACTAGTGGGAAAAATGGAAATGAGTGGTATTGAAAAGTAAATGAAAAGCAATAATAGCAGATTTATATGTAATTTATTGAATCATGAGATTGCATTTGATTATATTTTGCAAACAGATCCTAACTTGACTGACTTAAAGTGACAGGGCTTATGACGGTTATTACAATATCATCACTATGACTACAGCCAAATTGTTTTTGGTGAAAAATGTGTGAGAGTGAGCAGTGCGGGAAATCCTTCCTGGTAGTGATTAAGTTTTTTAATGCTTTATTCATAACTTGGGGTAAAATCTGATGTGTGGAGGACCATAGGAATAATATTCTTTGTACACAAGCACAGTTAGTTGCTTGAAGTTAAAATAATGTTTCCATAAATCATTACAGACATTTATGATTTTATTGGGCTTTTGATTTGTGATCACTGTAATTATCATGGAGTGGGCAGTTTGTCATTGCTGCTGCTACCATATGATGGACTTCCACATACCCTTGGACTAGCTGACAATTTAAGAGATGAATTCTGAATATATTTAGTTCCTTCACCAACAACTGATCAGAATTATTTTAGGGTTGGTTACCACCTTCAAGGATGGCCTGAAGCATGCTCTTGTGGTCACCTACTGAATGATAAAAGAGACAAATGATGAGAGCAATGGCCATGAAGATTACAAAGTTTTCTTATTTTCATGGAGGGTGTTAGTTTTATATTTTAGTTTCTTATAGCATAACCATCTGCTATGACATAAAAATATCCTGTAATCACACTCAAGATAACTGGTTATTTTGAGGGCCCTATTTAGTGTTCTGCTGAAATAGATAATCTAAGTTTTCAAATTGCAAAGGAATTTGTGGAGTTCAAGTATAGTGTTCAGCAATGCGCATTTCACTCAACTGTCTTGGACATCAAAAAATACTTTCTAAAGATGTAAACTCATAAATTTATGTAAGGAAAAGGAAAGAGCTAGAATGTAGGGCTTCTAAATCTACCCTGACTTTTATCTCCCTGCTAGATTTGAAAGAAAACTGAAACCCATGCTAAAATGTATATACTGGTTAGCACTGAAACAAAAACACAATTTCCTAGAACTTTATTTGTTTTGATATGGAGTTACAGTATTAAAACAAAAAAAAAACCTTTGAATTTCATGATTTGATACCATCTGTTACTATTTCTGAATTAGCTGAAATAAATATGTTGACCTTATCTGGTATGTTTTATTATCAGAGAATAAAAACAAACAAAAATTGAAATTTCAAAACAAGATGATAGGAAATTAGCAATGGATATTACATGCATATTATTTTCAAAGTACTTGTTCATATTACTAGGCATCGTCATGCAAAACTGATCAAACAATTAAGCATTAACTGGTCCTTTCACTAAAGCAATAGAAAGTGGTAGTACAATTATATTAGCGATCTTGTATATACCAATATAGTTCTGGAAATAATAGCCAGAGGAATTAGACAAGAGAGAGAAATAAACAGAATAAGAATAGGAAAGGAAGAAGTGAAATTATCATTATTCACAGATGACATGATACTCTATGTAGAGATTCCAAAAGCTCCACCAAAAGACTTCTAGGTTTAAAAACCAAGTTTAGTAGCATAGCTGGATACAAAGTCTATGCTAAAAAAATCAATAGAATTCTTGTAGGCATTTCTATTAGTCAGTTCTCACTGATTCTTTGAGGTTCCTTAAGGATTTTTTTTAGGTAGTTCTAATTGTTAGTTTGAACAGACTAGGACAAGAGTCTAAATCCAAAAACCTTTTGCTTTCCTTTACTGTGATATAATTCTGCTTCTACTTTTTCATATATAATTTTACTTCTGGCATAAAAAGTAATTTAAATGCTATGAATATTCATACAAATTTTATTTGTATTTTCCAACCACTTGCCAATTACATCTCTTATTTGTGGAACTATAAATGTCTCTAGACATTTTCCAAGTGTTCCCTAGAGGGCAAAAATCATCCTCTTTTTGTAGAGAACATAGCTCCAAATAAATCATTTATATAAGCATTCTCCTAAGTTATTCTAAGGAACACTAATTCCTGTGTCATGAAGTTACAGATATTTTTAAGATAGAAAGATGCAGCAGCCAATCAAATTTGAAAACTACTATGCAAAATCTGTTTTTAAATGTTTAATTAGAGAACAAAACAGAGTCATTGATATTGCTAATATGTTATGCAGACTTTAATTTACACTTCATAAAAATATTCCTAAGCCTCCTCCTTCTCTTCCTGTTTTTTTTTTTCCTTCTCCTCCTTCTCCTCTTCCATCTTCTTTCTTCTTTCTCCTTCTTCCTGGGAATTGAACTCACAACCTGTGCTTGTCAGGCAGGTGCTGTACTGTTGAGTTACATCCTTATCCCCCAGCACAACACATCATGGGAAATGGTAATCGATGAACTATACACCCAAATATACAACATACATGATTTCTACCTCCTTCCTCTATCATATTGCTGACATTCTACTGATGAGTTAATGTGAAGACACTAGATTGCTGGTAAAAGACAAGGCAGTACATGAGTTTTCTCCCACTTTCCTGAGGGGGTACTCTAGCCTCTGTACCAAATTCCAAGAATCTATGAATTATTTATTACAAACTGTTTGCCATAGTAAAACACTTCAGTCCTATTTCTTAAGGAGAAAAGATGATGGTTTGCTGCACCATAGGGGTGAAAGGCCTAACTGAAAATGTGAAGTAGCTCATTCCTTCCAACAATACAATCTTTTTTGTATATCCAACATATTTAAATAGCATTTCAACTTCGTTGTCTGGCTTGCACATGATTCTTATGCTAAAAAAAATGGTTAAAATGGTAAACGCTGTTATTTCTCATTATGATTCAAATGTTGCTTATCTAAGTATAAAATAAAATAATACTCAATATTCATTCATGTTCCACATCATTTTGATATTTTTATTCATTTTGGGGGAAAGGTTGGCCTCAATACCTCTAAAGTCCTTCCATGAAAGAATTCTCTTGCACACACATGTGCAAAACATAGTTTTGTACACACATCTCAGTTTTATACTCTTTCGCTAACGTGTCATCTGGATATTTCTTAGTAGTTTTTAAACAGAAGTAAGAAACAAAAGTTGATACATGCTGAGCAGCATCAGGCTCAGAGTGTGCCAGGCTCTGAGATTTACCTTCCATGTATCTTGGATCTTAGGATTGTATTATCCAGGCCACTGAAGAATTAGCATGCTTCTATCCTCATGGGGTTAATTTATGTAGTCTAAGGAGCTGCTGAGTATTAAACAGGTTGCCTTTGCTGTAATCATAGACCTCCACTGGGAGATTTTAATTGGCAACAAGTAAAATTGCTCTGCATGAATTCTTAATGGTGGACACTGAATAAAATAAGAACTATGATTTGTTTAAATCCCTTCAAGAGAAAAAGGCTATCTCTGGGGTTTAGAATGTGTAGCAAACAAAGGAGCACTCAGTGCTCTGTAATCGCTATCAAAGCTCTGAAGGCGAAACATCATGCTCTGCCAATTCAGTAAGGGCAGTGTTTCTCACTCTGTATCGAGGTCTCCCTTCACTGAAGTGAAAGGAGACCAAGTCTGGCATGCTTTACATTATCTACTCCTGTGCTGAATTTCTAATTCATAGCTGTGTTGTGGGGAATTTGCAAGCCCCAAGGCCACCTTGGAAACCCATCAATGTCATTCTCCAATTACACACCAGGGGTTATTTCAGAAATGCAGACAGTCCCAGACCCCTGCCAGGATGAGTCTGGCCTCAAAGCCATGCCCTCTGCCCAGGACAAAGAGGAATAAATCAGGGCTCTGGAAACTGGGTATTGGCACATGCTTCAATGATTTTATCATCCCTGGACAGTAGTAGGGAGAGCCATGGGCCACATTGTATACCAAGGATTCTTCCTGTAGACAGCTGATATTGCTTTAGAGGAGCATCAGGACTCTGAAGCCCCGAATGAGTAGCATCACCATCTGCAGTGACCTCTGTTCTGTAATCAAAGAGGCTAGTAGAACTAGGTCCAGAGAGGCATCTGAATTATTTAAAACAGAAAATCACCCAGGTTCATGTCTGACTCTGCACCTTGCAATCAATGTTATAGTTATAAGTAAAGTTACCTCTGTGTGATCTGCACACATTGCAGGGCACCTAGCATTTGAGTCTAAGTCTTGGGATAAAAACATATGATGAAGGTCAAGGAGAACCTGTGCTGAGTTATGCCCAGGATTTTCTAATAATTCCTATCAAATACTTGTGCCTGTCTTTCTCTAAACCTTCAGAGAATGTACAATTATGCCGTGTTTAAACTCACAGATGTAAAATAGACTGTTAAAAACCCTGAGGGTTTTGTCTCTTCTTACTCCACATTTTGCGTGCATGAAAAATTTGTATCTACTTACCAAGACCTTACCACCATGGCTGGCAGGGGAACAAAACTTTAAAAAAAACCACATTTTTAAAGATACTCTTAGAAATTCAAGGAAAGCTTTCCAGAGCTGTTAGCATTGTGATCCAATACTCGAGAAGACAATAACTGATGAGTATGAGCCAGTAAAGAAGCAGTTGTTGAATAAATTGAACTTGAATTTAAGATTCTAGCATTTAATTGTACAGACAATGATGACAAATTGAGGTTAAATAATTCTTTACAGTTAAACAAATCAACCCCAGTATAGAAGGAGTTACTAGGTTAACCTACAGAAATACAAAATTCTACCTAATGTAATATCTGCCCTTTAAATATTGATTCACTATGATTACAGAAAGTTTTCTTTAAAAATGTTCTATTTATTCATTCTTATTAGTATATGTTGACAATGCATAACAAATACATTCATTGTGGGGTCTGGTATATGTACACCAGTTCACCTTTCTCTTCCTCTCCTCCTGTGTATCTCCCCTCCCCTCTCATCACCCTTCCAGTTCCAGAGGCCATACTTTTGTACAAAGTTGATTTCAAAATTATGTTTCTAATTTAAACATGCTTGTTTTCCTTAAGAAACACTATGAAACTACTAAAAACTCCAAACTGAATAGGGTTTGTAGTCACCCAGAGAAATTTTTCGTTATTTAATATGAGGACAATTAGCTTAATCCACACCTGTTATTCTTAGATCTATGCTTAATATAATATGAATGCCAGGAACCTAATGTGATTTATTTACCTGAAATTAAAGAGCATAAGTAAAAGGCATCTTGCGGATTCATCTGAGGCAATAAATGCCACAAATATTTCCTACTAAGTTGAGAGTAAAACTACAGCAAGCAGAAGTTCAAATGATCCACTTGACATAAAGGTGTGCTGTAATGCTGCTGTTGTATGCGTTGTGGCAAGGGACAATTTTTTTTTTATATGAAAGGGGAAAAGAAGTGGACAATTTACCATAGCCTTCCATTTTATTTTAATGGAAAACTTCAGTAATTTGACACTGTAGTAGTTTAGTTTTCTAAAAAGAGGAATCAGGGCCAGGGATATAACTCAAGGGCTTAAGTACCTGCCTGGCAAACACAAGCACAAGGTCCTGAGTTTGATCCTTAGTACTGCAAATAAATAATTAATTAATTAATAAGGTATATATATATATATGTACTAATATATATATATATATTTTAAGATATATATATATATATTTTAAGATATATATATATATTTTAAGATATATATATATATATATATATATATATATATATATATATATATTTGTACTAAAATATAGTACATTTTCCCTTTAACCTCATATCCATTCTTTTTTCAGTGTTCCATATTCAGAGGCCTGGGAGGGAGGGTTCTAGTACATCCCCCACCCTACAACACTGGCCTCTCTGAGAAAATACAAAACGAACTTTCTTTCCAAAAGTTCTTTAGCTATGGTACATGGTGTAAGTGTGTGTCACAAATTAGACCTGATCAGTAACACAAAAGAAAGGTGACCTGGATGAAAGAATCAGGAGCAGACTAATGAAATTAGAAATTGGTTGGTAGACTAAGTGTTCCAACATCTCAGTACTGAGGAACCTTCTACACATGACTGTTGCTAAGGGTTGGCCGTGTTCATAGGTAGACACCTACACCAGGTGGCTTTCTGTGTGTCTGGGTTCATTCACTGCTCAGGCTTTGCCTTACCTTGGTGCTCAGGCATTAGATGATAGATGCAGTCCCTATGGTCATCATCCTGGATTTTCCCTGGATCTAAAATTCCTCCAGAGAGAAAGTTAAAGGCACTATGGTCTTACCTCTGTGCTTCTGCCTTGGTCATGTTTTACCACATTAGACACCTCTCACTTAGACTCTGTGGCTGCTCTGACTTGCTGTGTTGCTGCAGAATAATACTCCAATAGGCAGCTGCAAGTTTTTCCTTACCCTCCTGTGCTTCCATACAGCTTCCTACCATGTAGCTTGCAATGACACAAATGTCTCCCATGGTCTCCTGGGGTCAGCATTGTACCTCACCCTCCTTGTCCTGCAAGAAAATCTCATCCATCATGTGTCTCCTAGTGTTTAGCATGAAACAAGAAAATGTCAGCAGTGAGACCTCCTTTACCTGGAAAGCACAGAGACAATTGGAAAGGTGTTTTATTCATCTTGGCTTGAAGTGGCAGAGCACAGTACTCAGGAGACTTCTACACTGCAGGGACTTATGATAGTACAGGAAGGGAAATTAGCAAAGATTCCTGTGCTCATTGGGATGAATCCACTTTTATTTCTAAGTCTGTATAAGAAAATCAGCTCAAAGAGGAAAGAGGTTGAAGCTCTATAGTGTGCCTGGGGAGAGTCACATGAAGAGAAAACTTTCTCTCAAGCTCTCACAGAGAACAAACTGGTCAAGCATTGGCCGTGACTCATCCACATGGATGACACAGACAAAGGAACTGCAGAATAATGTACAGGACTACAAGATAAACCCTGAGGGGACTTCACTGACCACATAGGAAATATAAAGTTCATGTGTTAGTATATAAGTCTTGATCTACCTAGGTCTTAACCATCCAGCAGAAAAGTATAAAAATGAAGTATACATTGCGGGGCCATAATATTAAGCTGAGCTGTAAATGGCTATGGTTGACAATTTCTTTGAATAACTCACTATTGTTGTAGAATGCTGGACTGTGTTGGATTGTGGTGTCGAGTTCAAGCACCTAAGTTAGTTGAATGTCAGTGGAGTGCCCACCATTGACAGGTGTAGACAAAGGAAGAGATGTAGAAAGAAAAATCATGATGTGTGTGTATAGACAGTACAGTTGGTATAGATAATGCTGTGCTTCTACATAATTCTATGAGAGGCAAGATTTGCACTAATGGTGGTTGGACAGGATATTATGTTGGCTTCTAGTACTACGGTCATCCATTAGGAAAATAATCATTGAATTTTTGATATAATTCAGGTATAAAAAATAAGATAAGTAAACAGCTACACTCTTAATTCACTGATAAGAGATATCTGCTAAAATAATATCTGTAAATATAATATCATGTATGCACCTTGTATAATACCAAAACATTATGAAAACAGTTTGCAATGTATTAATTTATTGAATCTGTATTGTTAAGGTGTCTTGAAACTGTCTGATTGACATTTGTAGTTCAATAAAATAAAATAAAATAAAATAAAATAAAATAAAATAAAAAAAGAAAATCAGCTCAAGCAAGTGAAACATAAAATTGTTTGTGTCAGGGGCATACATAACACATTTCATAATTTTAAGTGCAAGTTATCAAATTAAAAATTGTGATATTTAAGATATAAGAGCTGGGCATTATAGCTCAGTAGCAAGCACATCTTGAATTTGATTCCCAGTACCACAAACAAAAAGAAAGATATGGATATTGCTAGTGATACACAAGGCCAGTAAGAATGCCTATTTTCCTACTTCCATTCATCTTTTAAAATTCAACTATAAAATAAGTTTTAAGGTATATAATGTCTGATCATATCTCTCTATGTCATAATAATAAAGACTCATATTAATAGAGCCTTATAGAATTATTTTGATATATAATATTGACCAAATAAATTGATATATATTTACAGTTTAACAATATAGTCAAATATGTACCTATTCCATCATCTTATTCCATTAATTTATCAATAGTGATCTTGAGCTGCAAGCAGCCTTACAAGAAGAAGCACTGAAACAATTTATGATTTTGAAAGAATACAATTGAGACTTAGCATATATTTTGAAAAAGCTCCAAAAACAATTGAGGCCCAATACATTTCTTATCCAGTTTTGTACCATAAGCTAAGGAACAATTATAGACATAGGTACCGTGTTAGTTGTACAAAGACAGGGCGTTACCTAGAAGGTGAGGAAAAGGGGACACATAGCAAGGAGGGGCTACGAATTCTGGTCAGAGAGCAGACATAAGTGACAGCAGGAGAGGTTAGCATGAGTAACAATGCTTATTCTCAAATGGAGGACAGTTCAAGGCAACAGTGGCAACACAGACAATAGAATAAAAGTGAAAAGTGAAAGAGTAAACCTGACTGCTAAAAGCAAATTATTTTATTAGCATCTTTAGATCACGTAATTATAAGGAACACTTTTTTCTCTTTATCCCTTAAAATATCACTAATACACACTCGCTAATCCAGTAGGGTGTGGTATTTGGCGGCACACCAATACATGCACAAGCTATATTCTGGTTATTTGATGACTGTGCCATATTGTTGCTCAGCTTTCAAAAACAATGCTCTGATTCATCCAAGAAATGTGGCATTGGGGTCCTGATTCTGCCACTTTCCATGTGACCCTGCAAAAGTCATCGAGGCATTCTGGTCTTTGGCTTCTTGTTGACCAAAGAGAAGCTTGAGAGAAATGATTGCAGCAGTCATTTCTTAAAGAGTTAACAACCTATAATGTTCACAGTCATTTGGGTAGGTCAGTTGGGTCGAGTGGCAAAGACAGAAGTATCAGATACTGTACATAAAACCACTAGGAAGTGGAGGTGGTACTTATCCTCAAAAAGTAGGTAGATACTAAAATTTTCTTCAACTGAACTCCTTTTAAACTCTAACTGCACCTATAATGATTGAATGACAATGGAATGCCCATCTTTGACAGGACTAAACAAAAAAGGGGGGACACAAAGGAAGAACCATTCTGTGTTTGTATAAACATTGTCGTTAAGATAAATATATAATACTTTTGTGTAATTCTATGAGAAGAATTTGCACTAATAGTGTTTGGACAGGATATCCTGTCTGCTTCTTATACTATGAATAACCACTAGGAAAATAACAATGTAAAAAGTATTAATTATTGAAACTATATTATAATTCAGCTTTAAAAAAAAGATAGGTATACAGTTACATTCTCTTAATTCATTGATTAAAGGCATCTGCTCTAATAGTGTTTGTAGATAGAGTATCATGTATGCACCTTGTACAACAAAAAGCCACTATGAAAAAAAGTGCAATGTATTAATTGTTGAATCTGTCCTACTAATTTGATTTGAAACTGTCTCATTGTTATTTGTTCTTCAATAAATAAATAAATAAATAAATAAATAAATAAATAAATAAATAAACTCTAACTGATGCTGTGGCTAGCTCTCAGCCCTGGAGCTTCTAGAGGTAATAAAACAACATGTTGGCAGATGGAGGGCACCAGAGCAAGGTCTCAGTCTGTGACCACTTTGAAAAGGTTTTCCAGGAAATTGTTCTATGGAATAGTTTCCCCAGAAGTTATGAGCACATCATGATGAAAAAAAAAAATCCAAACCCTCAGAACCAAGTAAATTATGTGATATTAAAAAATCAGTAGCAGCCACTCTGGGGTTATGATCCCCATTAAGGAAATTACATTATCTGATGCTACCTCTTCAGTAATCTCTAGACATTCACAGACTCACTGGCTAGCTGAAATCCAAGTATGTATTTACCCAGACATAGCTACTCGTATTGTTACTTCATTGGCCCTACACTTTGGAAATATAAATGGGAATAGGGTCAATTGCAGAAGGCCACTCTAAAATTTTTCTGTGTCACAACTGAGAAAAAGTTCTCCTAGTCAAATCAGACATATACTTTAAAACTTTTGCTCTTGGGACCATTGTCCACAAGTTGATACATTTTAAAATGTACTAAAAATCATATTTATGCAAAAATATTTCTCCCACTGGACTGCCTGACTTTCTCTTGTTCAGAATAAAGGAAATCAATTATCTAGGAAATCATCCCTGAAATCTGTAGCTACCTGTCTTACCACTTTCTCGTATCCTGTCAAGGAGTAGTCTGAAAAATTATTACACGGAAATCTGAGTCCTGGAAATTTAATAAAACCAAAAGCATCTAGGTGGGCCAGAGGAAGTTGGTTACATACAAATCCAAGTACAGCATTTCTACTTCTAACCACAGACACCCTTACTAGCCATGGCTCCCTTGATCACTCATTGTTTCCATCTGTGCTCTCCTTTACCTTTTTTCCCAGTTGAGATGGAGGAGTCCTGCCTCTCCTTCCACAAGCATCCTAGGCTCCACTGCTGAACGTATCCTCATGTGGATTTTTCAAACCACTTGGTCTTTATTCCCCTATACCTTGAGATATCTCTCTCTCTCTCTCTCTCTCTCTCTCTCTCTCTCTCTCTCTCTCTCTCTCTCTCTCTCTCTCTCTCTCTCTCTCTGTGTCTCTCTCTCTCTCCATCCATCCATTTCTTACCTAAATTTTTTTTGTGTATTTAATGTAGGCTGTACAGGGTCTCACTGTGTAGACTGAACTCACATTGATCCTTCTGTTTCCTGCCTCCCAAGTGCTGGGATAGCAGGTGAGCACCACCATGCCAAGTCTCTGGGGCTATCTCAACATCTCCCAGTGGCAAGGCCAGCACGGCATCCATCTTTTGTCTAAAACCTCTAAGTTTTCCGTGTGCCTTGATTTCAGATTTACTCTCCTATTGCTGGGAGAAAATATCCAACTCCTGCAAATTAAAGGAATGGAGGCTATGATGGCTCCCCATTTTCTGAGGTCTCAGGGCACAGCTGGTTGGCAGAAACAGCCTGGCAGAGGAAAGCAGCTTACCCGATGGAAACCAGGAGGCAGAGAGAGAAGGGGGAATCTGAAGACAAAAGCCAATGCTTCCTGGTCACACCCCACTAGTGTGCCTCTTCTGACAAGGCCCTGAACCCTAACACATGAAGATTGTTGGTGGACATTTTAGATAAAAACTATAACTGTTAGCTAAGGCATTTTTTTTCCTTGAAAGGGAAAATTCAAAATTCTATATAGTGATCTTGCTGGTTAAATCTTATCAAGTGTATTTATTTTAGGTATCAGTTAAGGACACTACAAACCAGAGTGTCTACCAGGCCTCTGAATAACATGGTAGGAGATGCACAATATTACATAATGGTGCCAAGGAACTGAAGGTCTTTAAGAAGAAAAGGATTAAGGGAAGGGACATGATAATTATTCAAAGAGTTGTCCTTTGGAAAAGGAGCTAGAAACACCCTGGCATACTCTGGAGGACTGAACTAGTACCTAGGTGTCTAAGCAGCTTAGTCTATTTTCTGTTGGTATACTAGCATATCTGGGGCTCAGTGAATTATAAAGGACAGATGTTCACATGGCTCACAGTTGTGGAGGCGGAATGGGTGGCTGCCTCCACTCTTGGTGCTGGGATTCAAACTCTCAGACACAGGACATCAAACATGCTCATCATTCTTCACTACTGAGCCACACCCACAGCCCAGACTCTGGATGCTAGAAATCCAAGATCATGCAGTGGCAGTGGGGAGGTTATCATGCAGGGCTGTAACCTGGTGCAAAAGTAGAAGGGCAAGCATGTTCTTGCAGAAAGGAGAACATTTTATAGCTACGAGTTATTATTGTAACTCACTCCCGGGAGAACTAATCCACTGCCAAGAGCAAGGCATTAATCCCCCCCCTTAAAAGTCTCAACACTGTTCCATTAAAGACCAAGTTTCAACATTAGTGTTAGGAGACAAAGCCCATTTAAAGCACTACACAGTGACAGCCTGGAACTCGGCACTAGAAAGGGATATCCTAACACTGCCATCCAGCACAGAGGAAGGAGTTCTTGAGAACATGAACTCTTTACCAGCACAGGTGTCAAAGAAAAGCAAGGGTGACTATCTTTCAGGTGTGGTGTATAATGGATTCTTTCCTGCAAGATGGGAAGAGATTAGATACCCGTTTATGGCTCCACATCTGGCTTTTACCCTCTGGGTCTAATGGTATCATTAGTAGCTTCAGGGAAAATGTCTGCTTCACATTCTCTATACCAGTTAAGAGATTTATTCAAAAACAGTTTCATGTTTTTCCTGTTTCCACTTTTCAAAACAAAGTAGAGCAGATTCCTTATATTTTTCCCCTTGCAACTTATTTTTTCAGCCTTCACTTATTTGTGTATACCTATTAGAATGTTCTTTCTTAAATTTATTTTATTTTCAAGAGTGAAAACAAGCAAAAACAAATAGAAAAATACATGTTACAGATTTTCAAAATACGGATAGCTAATTAACAATGGTTGCTATATGACCAATTCTTTTCATTTTAATGAGAAAAAAGATAAAGTAGCAATGAAACAGTTTCAAGACAGATTAGTACGGCAGTAACAATTTTTTTTACATTCACACAATGTTTCATTGTTTAATTGTAAAAACTATCTACAATCATAGAAACTGAAATTTCTTCTTTAATTTCATCTGTAGCCCTTTGGTTGTTAAAGAGAGTGTTATTTAATTTACATGAGTTTATGGAGTTTTTTGTGAATTTTTTAATGAAACAATCCAACAGATATCAGCAGTCCACAATAGAAGCGGGTTATCCACAGAAGTTATTGACTTGAGCCATCCATTCACAACTCAGCATATTAATATGGCTTTATCTCCATTTTTATACTTTTCTTCTAGATGGTTAAGACAGAGTTAAACAAGACCTATATAACAAGAAATGTAACTTTTGTATCAGATAAAGTCAGTCAGGTACTCTCAGGGTTTATCCTGTAACCCTGTACTGTACTTTGTAGATACTTTGTCAGTGTCAGCCATGCAGATGAGTCACAGCCATTGCTTGACCAATTTGCTCTCTGTGGAAGCCTGAGAGAATGTTTTCTCTCTATGTGACTTTCCTTAGGCACAGTGCACATCTTTGATCACATTCCTCTGTGGCCCCATAATCTCCTTGATCAGAAAATTTGGGGCACAACTGAGTTACATGACATTACAGTAGTACAAGTTCTCTTATGTCCTGAGTCTTCACTGACCTTGAAAGGCTAGGTCGAAAATGTTGGCTGACCTTGTAGCCTTTCTTTTTCTCCAATTTTTGATCTGTAAACTTAGGTTGTTAACCCTCTAGAAGAGAAACTTATTATTACACTGCAATATATGCAGTTTGGTTTACGCACACTATTTGACTAAATATCAGACATCATAGGCATAACATGGAACATGTATTTTCCATCAAGTATTGAGATATTCAACTCTAAGTCTGTGCAGAATGAAGAAAAAAATTTTAAAAAGTAGAAATTAACATTTACATATATTTACATATTTAGAAATCCATCCATATATAGCATTGTAGCAGGACTGTCTTGTGACATTTTTCATCTTATTTTTCATTTATTATCCTTAAAAATTATTTGAAAGACAGTGTAGAAATAGTTGGTATGTCATGACAAGAAGTACATCAGCAGATTTTTGAAACTAGCAGTTAAGTGGTAGGATTTTCACCCTGACTAACTATATATACTGATACCTATGAACCAAGCAACTGCACTGATTTAACAAAGTGTAATAGAGGATCACGCTTCAAATGCCTGTCATTCTGGTCTTCTAAATATTAGAATGTTCTGAATTTGCTGCTTTTCTGTTTGTTTTGCAGTACTGGGGCTTAATTGGAATGAACCACCACTTGAGCTAAGTAAGAGCTCTACCACTAAGGCCTTCAATTCTCCTCTTAACATGTGGAGCTCTAATATAAACATATTGTGCTATGTCCAGATCACAAGTTCAATTTTAGCCATCCTTTGAGAAAGGGGTATTATTCCAACTTCATGATTTTTTTTCTCCTAGTGGTACTAATTGTTAATAACCTTTAGGCAAAATTCCTCGAGTTTCAGCATTGTGTCATGCATGTCCTTGTGGACTCAAATAATATCAATTGATATTTTAAGAAACAGCAAAGAGAGAGTGTTTTAAAATTAGATAATCTGGCACAAAGCGCGCCGGAGTTGAATACCATGGCTTCCCTCGTTCAATCCCTGGTTTAAAAAAAAACGAAAGAAAGAAAAGAAAAGAAATGGCACCAGATCCTGGGCGGCCTGAGGGGCGCGGAGACTCGATGGGAGGGGCGGAGGGAGGCAGCAGCAGCATGGTGGTCGAGTGCTGGCATACAACCCTCCTCTTCCTCATTGCTGCTGCCCGCCACCTCTGGAGTCGCTGGGATGCCCTCGTCAGCGAGTGTTAGTTGGGAGATGTCTGCTCCACAGGCCCTCCTTCCTATGGTCGCTGCGGGTCGGCCCGGTGGGCGCTCCCCTGCCCACCCAGCCCACTCAGGGCTGGGCCATGGAGGACGTGAAGCTGGAGTTCCCCTCGCTCCCACAGTGCAAGGACAACGCCGAGGAATGGACCTACCCTATGAGACGAGAGATGCAGGAAATTTTACCTGGATTATTCTTAGGCCCATATTCTTCTGCTATGAAAAGCAAGCTACCTATACTACAGAAACATGGAGTAACTCATATAATTTGCATACGACAAAATTTTGAAGCAACTTTATTAAACCGAATTTTCAGTAGTTATTTAGATATTTAGTCTTGAATAATCCAGTGGAAAATATAATACGTTTTTTTTTCCCGATGACTAAGAATTTATTGATGGGAGCTTACAAACTGGAGGAAAAGTTCTTGCTCATGGAAATGCAGGGATCTCCAGAAGTGCTGCCTTTGTTATTGCACACATTATGGAAACATGTGGGGTGAAGTACAGAGATGCATTGCAAGCAAGAAGATTTTGTATTAATCCTAATGCTGGATTTGTCCATCAACTTCAGGAATATGAAGCCATCTACCTAGCAAAGTTAACAATACAGATGATGTCACCACTTCAAATAGAAAGATCCTTATCTGTTCACTCTGGTACCACAGGCAGTTTGAAGAGAACACATGAAGAAGATGATGATTTTGGAAGCATGCAAGTGGCAACTGTGCAGAACGGCTGATTCAAGAGCAACATTATTGAGGATGTGATTTTCTATTTGGAAAGAGAAAATACTAAAGATGATAATAACGTACAGTGGTAAAAACACAAGTAGTTTCCTTTGTTACGTGTTACTTCCAGACATGTTTCTCTACAACTTGTTAAGCAACATTTTAAGATGTTGGACTTCTGCAGTAGATGGCACTGATTACATTTTTTTTTAAACTTTATGGTTTTATTATAAACTACAAATTTTGGACTTGCAAAGAATTATTATTGCACTAATGCGCTTTTCATACTTAAAATTTATTTGTATGATATAAAGTTATTACTTTAGATAAAAAATAAAAGAATAAATGTAGAAAATCTATTTTTGTCCACCAATCCTTTACTTCACCACCATAATTCCCTTTTTACATTGCCTTGTTCTGTCTCAGATCTTCTTTTTTCTAAGTCCAAAACTATTCCTAAGAGTTCATGAAAGCATAACTAGGAAGAACTAATAATGAAAAGATCCTTTTTGACTTAGTAGAACTGGTCAGAAAAGGAAATTTTAAATCATCACTGAAATGAACAATTACTAAGTTAATATTTATAAATTCAATGTTAAGAAAAAATTATTTGAAAAACAGTATAGTGATAGTTGCTATGTCATGACAAGAAGTACGTCAGCAGATTTTTGAAACTAGCAGTTAAGTGGTAGGATTCTCACCCTGACTAACTATATATGCTGATATCTGTGAACCAAGCAACTGCACTGAATATAACAAAGTATAATAGAAGGGTCACGCCTTCCTTTTTGGGAAAATAGTGGTAGGAAGAGGTAGCAAACCATATGAGAAAACTTTTGTCAAGAGACAGTTAAAATGAAGGGAGCCACTGCCTATTCTTTTAAAGACAAGGTTAAAGTTTGACACTACAAATATTTGACAGTTAATGTTTAAATTATTCCAATCTCTGCCATGTTATGAAAGCAAAGTATGCATTTTACACAAGACAAATGTTCAAAAAGTGGTGAGTTTTACATCCTTTATTTCACAAGTCAAATTCCACTATCCCTTTTCTGAATTTCCCACACCCCATCCTTCTGAGAAGTCTGTTTCGTGAACACTTACTGCAGTAGCTATAAGACTCTCTGGTTCAATGATAATCCATTATTAAATTCAATGATAATCCATTATTAAATTCTAGAAGTCCTAGTTCTGGACAGTTTGAAAACAGAACCACTACCTCCATTTTCATAACAGTGAAGTTTGTATTTGAAAATAACTTTCAACATTGTGTAATACATGAAAAATGATCATGTAAAGTTTGCATTTGTTTGGCACATAAGAGAAAAATTGCATTAAATACACCATAGGTTATTTTTCTATAAAATACTTGCTCGATATTGGAGTACATTAATTAGCTGGGACAGTTGTCAGGTATGAACATTCTAGTGTTTCACAGAAATCAGTCGAGATTGGGTAAAAGGCCAAAGTTGATTTAGTTCTTATGAGATAATATCCTGATAATAATATTTTATTTTTGAATATTTTTATTCATTTTAATGAGAAAAAATGATAAAAGTTTCAAAACAGTTACAATAATTAATACATTGCACATTGTATTCATAGTAGTTATTCAGAGGACAAGATGTGGACATTATATCTTGTCTAAATAATATTAGTACCAACTTTTATTCTCAATGAACTAAAAGAAAGCAGCTGTATATTTTTCTTAACTCTCTTAGAAAATATACATATGTATACACACATATATATCTATATTTTCTCTAAATGGCCCTTTATTTACAGTTTTGCGAAGTGGGTAATGTATGACACTAGGTTGCCTAGCAACTGATAGCTAACCCTAACTAGACAGGACATTCATCTCAGGACTGACGTAGCTCTTCTGCTTTAGGCAGTGGGCCAAGTCCCAACTACACAATTTCCCAGCTTCGTGGCTTCCCTTTTTTGTTTTGTTTTGTTAGAGGTGGGTGTTCCATTGTAGTTAGAGATGCTTATTTGGAGAAGTCTTCAAAGGACCTTTTCATACTTGAAGCCTGTCCAAAGATTGTAGGTACTTGAATTCAGCAGAATAACCCAATATAGTCCAATGGTCCATAATAGTAGTGAGTTATCAGCACAACTGTCAATAGTCTGAAGTTGTTGACTTGAGCCTTTTACAGCTCAACATATTAATATAGCTTTATTTTTTAACCTCATGGTTCCACTTTTCTGCTGGATGGTGTAAGACCAAGTTAAAGCAAGACCTATAGAACCATTATGAAAACTATTTCAAGGGATCTTAAAGACTTGCATTTTTCATGTGAAGTTAGAATATGAAAATGTCTCTTGAGAAATATTATATACAGTTGTCTCAGCTAATATATGTATTCAAAGACTAGTTTATTCCACTATCCATAACCAAAGAGCCTTGGTCATATAATCCCAAAATTCAGTGGTAGAAGGTTTTCACAAATGGAAGCAAGAATTGTTAGGGAATGCCATGGCTATGTGCCACCTTGGTCTTTGGCAGAGTCAGCATTGTAAGGGCCTCTTTGATGTCAACTTCAAACATTTATAACGTGACCCATGCATACTATTTTTATTCATCAACTATGTGATTGGGCTGTCTTTAATTTATACAAGTCACTTAAAATCTATATTTATAATTTCTCCCACCTCTGGTTGGGCAATGCATTCCATAAATATACTATGTACTCTGTGGGGGGCAGGTCTTCCTTCTATTTGTCTTGAACATGCACAAGACAAAAGTGGTGACCTCTCATGTAGACAGCTTAGGATTTAGTGAAAAATTCCGTGTTTGCCCTATTTATATTATTTACAAGCTTTGAGACATCACTCACTTTGTTCGTACAACAGAGCACTCACCAAAAAACCAGTTTCCTTGAGTCTCTCACAGTTTAAAGCAATATACACATTCACTGTTCAGATCCAAGTGCCAGTCCTGACTTTGCCATTGTGTAACTATGGATAAGATATTTGTTCACTAGACACTTGACAATGAAAGTAAAAATTTAGGCTGAAATTCCTGTTCAGCTCTGTCATCTTTTGAGTTTGTGACTAAAAAATATGAATTATAGGACTTCCAGTTGAAGGCTACAGAAAAAAAAGAAAATTAAATTGTCATTTAAAAATGGAAATGAATATTTTGGGAGAGTGAGAGGGTTTTATAAATAAAGACAAATTATGGCATGTGACGTGCTAATGTGTGCTGCTGAACTGTTACTCATGGGTAGAAAAAAGAGACAAGCTATTTAAAAAAACAACTTATTTTTCCACTACTTTACTGCATGTGGTCATTCTGGCCCATGTTCATGGGTCCGTGTGATATTTCATTATGCATTTATCCTCCTTGCCATCCCTTTCCTTAACATTGTACATAAGTATGAAGGCCAGAACTCCATGATGTTCTGTTTGATGGATACCTTATGTTTCCCTCATGAAACAGTAAGCTCCTTCGAGCAAGGCAACTTTGCTGATTCACCTTGGCATCCCCTCCATGAGTGACACAGTCTAGAACCATTTGGATGCATACAGATGGTCACGAATGCTCATGGGTTCAGAGAGCACACACAGTGGTGCCAATGACAAGGAGCTAGGAATTCAGTAGGAATGAAGTGGTGCACCTACTTCACCACTGGCTGTACTTCCACAAGGGAGAGGGGCTCTGCAGCTGCACTGGACTCTAATGCTCGGCTGACTTGCTCTTCATCCTCCATAACCCTCTTCTCTAGTTATTGCTTTAATCCACTGGGAGGGACTCTCTCTCTCTCTCTCTCTCTCTCTCTCTCTCTCTCTCTCTCTCTCTCTCTCTCTCCCTCTCTCTCTCTCTCGTCTCCTGAGAACAAGTAGTGTGAGGAAAAAATAAGCTTCTCTTTTCAAGGCTTGGCTGTCACCTCAGTATAACCTAACTGGTCTTGCCTCGATAGGAGGCTAATATAAAATAAAGGCAGAACAGGGTCTCTGTGCACCAACAATGGGTTTCTTAAGTCAATCACATTGTGGTCCTAAGCAGGTTTAATCTCTTCAGTACCAGTTTTACCTTTAGTTTATGCTTTACCTTATTCCCAGGATCTTTCCATAATATCCTGAACATTTTTTATAGTAAATTCTGGGGATCATTCTTCTTAACACTTCTACAGATTTACTGTAATTCCCCAAATACTAACTTTGTTTTACATTTTATAATATTTGAGAACTTTTATTGTCATATTCATAATTCATAAAATAGGTTTGTAAAATTTTGTACTTTGGGGAATATACAGTAATCTTGAATGGAAAAAGGTCAATTTGAAACTATATAAGCAACCGAAACTGTATCATAAGGAAAACCGTGGTGGCTATTCATTTATTAGGAGTGCTGTATTTTAATTATCTTGAAAAAATCTTGCAGTTAATGCTGGCTATAAAAAAGTCAATTTAGGTTTAATTTTAAAAGATAATTAGCTAAAATTACTCTTCTTCTGGCTATTAAAAATGGGATATCTCCTATAGTCAGCAGGAGTGTGTGTACTGCAGAAAAGCTTATATGCAAAACTCGAGGACTTGTTAGTGTTCACAGTATTCATTTAATTGCTGTATTTACATCAGAGTAAATCAAAATTATAATTACTGCAGCTTGAGTATCCCTCATCCAAAAGAACTTGTCCCACAAGAGATGTGGAAGTCAAATTTCCTTAAATTTGGGGATATTTGCATAAAAAAATGAGAGCTTGAGGGTTGGCGGTATAGGTCAACAGAATAAGCACTTGCTTAGGTAAGTGCAGGAGCCAGGGTTCAATCCCTGGTTTTGCACACCGCGCCGGCCCTGCCTTCGGGTGTGCTGAGCTGGTGAGGGAGTCCGGGCATGGTGGCGCGAGCCTGTGATCCCAGCACTACGAGTCTGGACTGTGTAGTAAGACCCTGCACAAAAAAAAAAAAAAAAAAAAAAAAAAAAAAAAAAAAAAAAAAAAAAAAAAAAAAAAAAAAAAAAAAAAAAAAAAAAAAAAAAAAATATATATATATATATATATATATATATATATATATATATAATTTAAATATATATATAATTTAATTTAAATATATATACATAATTTAATTTAAATATATATAATTTAAATATATATATAATTTATATATATTTATATATATATATATATATGCGATTAAATCTGAATTAACACAGAGTGCATGTGTGTTGTGTATGTACCTTTCTCATGGCCTGGAAGTAACCTTCTAGAGCACTTTCAACACCTCTGTGTTCTGACTGCTGCTCATCCCGGGAGATGTGTAATTTTCTATTCATGGCACAATGCCACAACATAAACTTCAAAACTCTGTGTATTTGGTAGCATTTCAGATGTCTGCTTTGGGATGCCTGAGCTGTAATAGCGTTTCTCGAAGTTTGTCTTTATTAATATATTTAATTGTTTATAAGAGGGCAGTGTTTATTAGACTGATGGTTCAGCAAGCTCAGTTGGTTAAGGATCATTATACAGATAGTTTTGGCTTTTTTGCGTGTTATGTTTGGCCTTATGAGTAGACCCTATACGATCATCAAAACCATGACTCAATTTGGTAAACACAGTGCAAAAGCAGCTATAGACTATTTATTTATAAGGTAGTAGGTATAACTGTGAATTAATAAAACTTTATTTTCAAAACAATAAAGCAGCTCTTTGGGTGTTTTGTGACACTTAACACATCAGCTCCTGAACTAGCGGAGAGGATCATCACAGGTTTGATTTCTTACTCTCCACTAAGCTCTGTGACATTATTGCCCCCCAAGTCTAGTGGCGTGAGTCCTAATACATACATGAGCAAAATCCCTAGCAACTCGCAACTCTGTGTATCCTTATGTGGATCTGAAAATTATGTAAGCTCAGTGTCCCTATTTATAAAGCAGGTGGATTTTAGCATTATGTAGTCATACCAAAGTTCTTTCACTAATCATATTCTTTCTATGATTCATTTCCAACATTTAAAAACGCAAAGCTGTAAGTCATTGAGTAAAAATTATGGCAGTAATGAGGCCCTTGTAAATTACCTTCAGAACTTTGCAAGAGCTATGTCACTATTTCTTTAAGGCCCTCCAGCAATATCTTCCTATTATTTCCATAAGTCTGTGTTCTATAAGTTGTTGGAAGAATCTAGAGGCTCTCCTCATGTAGAGATGTGAATAATAAAATTTCTAAATGTAAATTTAAATATATTTTACTCCTCTTCTTATGGTAGCCATTTGAGGATTGTGAATGCAAATCTGATGGATTTGGGTAAATTTTTAAAAATATGTGTACAAAAGGGAAATGTATTTCTTTCTCTGAACTTAGGTTATTAACTTACTGATAAAAATAGAGAAATATATATATATATATATATATAGTATGAATTTAGGATATATGCGCATAATACAATTTCAGAATATAGTCTATAAAGAAGCTATGAACACAACAAATAAAATAAAATATTCAGAAGATACTCTTAAAAATTGAGATCATGATATTTCTTTTTTTATTGTTTCAAGATTCTCATTAGTTTATTTATCTTTTGTTGATATGTGGGTTTTTTTGTTTTTGTTTTTTTTATTTTTATTAAAGTACAAATATCAATGAGACACTTTTAGGATACCTTAACAAGACGGATTTGATAAACTAATACATTGCAAAATGTTTTCATAATGTTTTGGTATCACAGAAGGTGGATACATGATATTATACTTACAGACATTATTATACCATATGTCAATTAACATAAATTAAGAGAGTGTAGCTGTTTACGTATCTTATTTTTTATACCTGAGTTACATCAAAGATTCAATAATTAATACTTTCTACCTTGTTATTTTCCTAGTGGTTGTCCATAGTATTAGAAGCCGACATAATATCCTGTCCATCCACCATTGGTACAAATCTTGCCTCTCATAGAATTATGTAGAAGCACGGCGTTATCTATCCCAACTGTACTGTCCATACACACACATCATGATTCTTCCTTTCTATACCTCTTCCTTTGTCTACACCTGTCAAAGATGGGCACTCCATTGTCATTCAACTAATTTAGGTGCCTGAACTCCATGACACAATCCAGCACAGTCCACCATTCCACAACAATAGTGAGTTATCTGAAGAAGTTGTCGACCATAGCCATTTACAGCTCAACGTAATATTATGGCCCCGTGGTGTATACCTCATTTTTATACTTTTCTGCTGGATGTTTAAGACCTATA
Source organism: Ctenomys sociabilis (assembly GCA_004027165.1). Classification (NCBI taxonomy): domain Eukaryota; kingdom Metazoa; phylum Chordata; class Mammalia; order Rodentia; family Ctenomyidae; genus Ctenomys; species Ctenomys sociabilis. The sequence continues at coordinate 11,307 of PVKA01019584.1, read as the reverse complement.
TAGAGCAAGACCTATATAACAACACATGTACTTTTTGTTTCTTATGAGGTCAGCGAAGTCCCCTCAGGGTTTATCTTGTAGTCCTGTAACTTATTCTGTAGATCCTTTGTCTGTGTCATCACCCATGTGGATAAGTCACGGCCAATGCTTGACCAGTTTGCTCTCTGTGAGAGCCTGGGAGCAAGTTTTCCCTCCATGTGACTCTCCCCAGGCACACTATGGAACTTCGATCTCTTTCCTCTGTGGCTCCATAATCTTCTTGTTCAGAAAGAAGATTTGGAGAGCAACTGAGTTTCATGATGTTGCAGTACAGGTTCTCCTATGTCCTGAGTCTTCGCTGACCTTGAAAGGCTAGGGCCAAAATGTTGGCTGGCCTTGTGGCTCTTATATTTCTCCAATTTTGATCTGTGAACTTAGGTTGTTAATCATCCAGAAGAAAAGCTGATTAGTATCCTGCAGCATATGCCATTCACTTTGCCTTATCTGACTCAAGTGTTTTTAGTTGTGGTTGTACATTTTCATTTGTATTTCTTCTTTTCGCTTTTTATACTAGGGAGATTATATGATATTTACACATGTGTTTCTGGTTTATTTCACTTATGAGTATATGTTCAAGTGGCATCCACTTCAATATAAATGCTTCAAGCTTATCATTTTTAATAGCTGAGTAATACTCCATTATATAGAAATACCACATCTTTTTCAACCATTTCTCATGTGATGGACATCTTGGTTGTTTCCAAGATTTTGCTATCACAAATTGTGCTGCTATAAACATAGGTACACATATATCACTATGATACAATGTTTTCAGTTCCTCTGGGAAAACTCCCAATAGGGGAATAGCCAGCTTGAATGGGATTTCTAGTCCTACTCTTTTGAGGAGTCTCCACACTGACCTCCACAATGGTTGTATCAGTCTACATTCCCAGCAGCAGTGGAGAAGTGTTCCCTTTTCCCCACAACCTATCCAACATTTGTTGTTGGTTGATTTCCTTATTATAGCTATTCTTTCTGGAGTGAGATGGTATCTCAGTGCTGTTTTTATTTGCAGTTCACGGATGACTAGTGATGTGGAGCATTTTTTCATATATTTATTTCGTCCTCTGAGAAGTATGTATTCACCTCAGATGCCCATTTCTGAATTGGGTCTTTAAATTTGAGGGCCCTGTTATATCTTAGTTCTTTATATATTCTAGAGAGCAGACCTATGTCTCATTGCTTATTAGTTAGGATTTTTTCAAACTTTATGGGTTGTCTTTTCACTCTGTTGACAATTTCTTTTGACATGCAGAAGCTCCTTAAGAAGAGTTGATTCCAGTTGTTGATTCTTTCAAGTGCTTCCCGTGTGAATATATGTTTGTTCATGAACTCTTTACCTATTGAGGGGCTATCCAAGTATTCAAGAATGCAGCATAGTATTTAATAATACTATAAATTATTTAATATATAATATTATTATACTACAAATAGCATTAGTATAGTATTAAATGATGCTACTTAAGTATATTCCATTTATGAATTTCACTAAGAAAAAATTATTTTTCTTAGTGAAACCACTATCGTATCACAGTGGTTCCCCATTTGGAGAAAAAAAAGGTATAGAAAATTCATTTTATTCTAAGTCACTGTGTAGAATTCAGTTGGCCCTGAGCCATAGCTACAGAGATTTAATTATTGATGAAATCAAATATGCTTACCTAAGACTAGCAATGATAAAACAAAAACTTAGTAAGAACTAGGAATAAAGTGTGTGGATAATATTCTGGAAAGGTATGACCAAAATTAATAAGCCATGTGACATTAGTTATATGAAAGTTTTTTTCCAGAATGGAATTTCACTTTACAAAATGATTGATTAGACCTAACAATTACCAAACCAGCAAACATTCATCATGCACCTATATAGAGAACCATGGTTGCACCAACAAGTGAGTTATCAAACACCTAAATATTCTTCAGTTTCATGTATATTAATTTGCATTTCTTTAGTCATGAGTTTGGCAATATTTTCATGTGACTAAAAGCCCATGTGCTGCATTTTGTGAACTGTCTATAGCAATTTTTGGTTGATTTTTTTCAGTTCCTCAACTTGAGTTTTTTTCTACTTGGTAATATTAGTTCATTATTTGTGACATTTTACAGATATTTTCTTCCATCTTGTTAGTGTTTGCATTTTTGAAATGTCCATTTGCCACATGGGCTAGGCAACAATCGTCCACAAAGATGTACTTGTGGAAATCCCCAGGCCCTTAGGAATTTGTGTTACAAAGCAAGAGAAATTCAGTAGTTGTGATTAAAGGCTCAAGGAGATCCAGGCAGAACAAAGTCTAATCACAAAGATCCTTAGAATCTAAGGATTCCTGGGTATGGGTAAGAGAGAGATGACAATAGGAAAAGAGACCACGGAGATGCAAAGTCCCTGGTTTTGAGATGAGGGCAAAGAGGTTGAACTGGGAAATGTAGGCAGCATTTAGAAGCTTTAGAGTCCTGCAGCCCTCTTGGCAGCATGATTTTAGAGCATGAGACCTGTTAGACCCTGTATTATCCCTAAGTTTGTGAAAATTTGTGGCATCAGCAATAGAAATCAGTGTAACAAGGTGTTAAAAATACTAGTACTCAAATTTGTTAATCTTAAAAAAAATACTAATCTTGTATAGCTTTTTCTGTTTGAGTCATAGTTAGGTAACTGTTCCTTTTATCGAGGTAATAAGGAATTCACGGGTTCCTTCTTTTGTTGAGTATTCTCATTTTCACAATTAGATTTTCAAATGATTTGGAGTTTACTCTCGTGTATAGTCTGAGGCATGAACATAATGTATATTTGGTCACAGGGCCACGAGTTGTCTTGGTACTGTTTATTGTACATGATTTTTTTTTTGGCAGAAATGGGGATTGAACTCAGCTTCTTGTGCTTGCCAGGAAAACCCTTATTCTACTGAGCCATCTCCCCAGCCCCTTCAGTGTACATGAATGTGCATGGGCATTTGGTCTGTTTTGGGACTTACAAATCAATTTCTGTCTATTCATGCTCCAGCACCACACTTCTTATTTGAGAAGCTTTATAGTGTGCTTACTTATAGTAAAACTGTTTTCTCAGCTTTTATTTCTTAGAACATTCCTGTCTGTTCTTGAAAGGTTTTTCATATGAGCTTTGATATTAACTGGCTCTACTCCCAAAGGACCCTATTGATACTTTTATTGTTAACTTCATAAATAATTTAGAGTGAACCAAACTCTTTACAGTGTATACTTTGTCACAACAAACAGCAAATGTCTTGCATTTCTTCAAGTATAATTATTCATAGAAGGAATTATAATGCTTGCTTTGTAGGTTTTGTGCATTTCTAGTTTTGATTTTCCCTACATATTTTATCTTCTTTGATGCTAATGTAAATGGAGTTTTACCAGTATAACTTCCAACAGTTTTATTATCAGGGTCTAGGAAGGTGACTGACACATGGATATTACATTTTTATTGAATCTGAATTTTTTATTTTATTTTCTATATCTATTGTCTTCTGGTGTACTATCATGCCATTTATTTTCCTAATTCTTATATCTTTATTTATCACGTATATATTCTTTACTCTCATAGAAATAAAATGTTGAATAGCGGAGGAAGTAGTAGCTATCCTCGCCTCTGTGATCAGATTGACTGTCTCAAGAATTTTCCTCATTAAGTAAGATACTAGTGTAGTGTGTGTGTGTGTATGTGACAGTAAGGAAATATAGACTAATTCTCATCTTTCTGGAGTTTTGTCACAAGGAGTGTAAATTTTTCTCAGACATTTTAAACATTTATGTAGAGAATCATATGCCTTTTTTGTTGGACTCATAAATGTAGTGTAACATGGTACTGGATTATACCAAGCCAAACTTGCTTTCTTGCATTGAATGCCTAAGTGTGACTACATATTTTGTTTATAATACTAAACACTGGGGCTGGAGAGATGACTCAGTAGAATAAGCACTTTTCTGGCAAGCATAAGGGCCTCTGATCAATTCCTGATTCTTCCACCATAAAAAGTAATAATAATAATAAACACTGACATATATGTGACATCATCTATAATTTTATTTAATTCTATCAGGTTCAATTGCTATCAGTTCCCATGTTCAGGAACAAATCTGAAACACTGGAATGGTCTGATTTGGTTTGAGCTTGGGCCTAGAGATTTGTATTATGAAGTGGTATTTGTTTTTTGGAAAATTTCTATTGCTTTTATCTCTAATATAATCAGTTTTGGTAAGCATCTTTTTTGAAAATATTTTTCATCTTACCTGTATCAATTCATTGCATCTGGCCCTTATCTTTATTTTTTCTTCATGTTTTCTTCCTCTCATTTCTCTCCACACCCCTTTTTTATGTTTTGAGCCTGGGATTTAGCATATTCATACAGTTTAAACATCCTTAAGATAGAAATCTGCTCAGAAATGCTCCTGAATCTAAAATTTTGTTAGTTCTGACAAAACACCCTAGATAAAAGATTGCATCTATCACCTTTTGTGCAAACCACATTAAAATATAGGCATACTAAAAGAATTATCAAGAATCATCTTTAGGTTGTTTGTTTGTTTATTTATTTATTTATTTATTTTTATGAGCAGAATAGATTTATTGAGGGAAAGAAAGCTCCTGTCCAAGAGAGGGACAGGAGGGGGGCCCCAATTGGGTAGTTACCCTGGAATTAGGCCGTATTTTTAAAAATCAGTACTGTGCTGAGACTTAGATCTTACCCTCCAGGAATTTTATTACACATATGCAAATATTTCAAAATCCAAAACATGTCTGAGACCCAAAATGCTAAGACATTTCTATTCTCAAGAATTTCAGATATCAAGGTTTATAGAAAGGAAGAGGTAATGTTTTAACTGTTCGATCACTATTACATGCCTATATCGGGTATTCTCAGCAACAAATTTGCTAATAATAACATGTAATATAACAGCCATTGTTAATTTTGTGCTCTTGTTGTAAAATTCTGTAATGCTTTTGTTGTCATATAATGCTTTGTTTTTGTTTTTGATCGTTTTTTTTCTTTAAAATATTATTATTATTATGTTGTATTTTTAGTGAAGGGCCACAGGGTGTTCAGAGTCTCACTACTAGAGTGGACCCCTGTTTACAGCCTCCTAAAAGCTGGGATCACAGGCACACACCACCACGCCCAGTCTCAATTGCTGTCTCAGCGGGCACCGTGGGGTGTGGCTGACATGGCAGGCCCAGCAATCAAACCTCTGGCCCCTGTGCCTGCTTGCAGGTGCTTTAATATGCTGAGCTATTTGGCTGGCCTAAAATAAATTAAATTAATAAAATAATAAATGCAAGAATTTTGGATGAAAGGTAGTCAGGTATATTTAGGGTTGTTAGTTTCTCTGTGATCACTATTATCAATACAACTATCTTTTCCTTTTAGAAAGTTCGGATTGTACACTCTTTCATTCAGAAGTTGCTTAAATTACCTTTCCTATTTCTTGGAGAGGGCCTTCAAATTTTCTTAATAATTTATTTTATTGCATTTTTATCAAACAGTGGTATTTGTAAGGTTTTTGCCTTCTTGAAGTTGCTGATACTTCGGAAGCTGATTACAGGAAGGATCTTGTGTCGTTCCTGTGGGGACTCATATGTTCATGTGAGCCTTTGCCTTGAGTACACACTTCATCCTGGGGTTCCTGTCCTGCAGCGGTGGTGGCAAACTTATAGCACTCACGTTGTTTTTAATACAAAAGATGTTGATGTATGATCTTACCTTTCTAAAGTAAAACCTCAGTATTCAGGCTTAATTGCACTGTGGGCATTTTGCCATACTAAGTAGATTTTTGGGTAGCAGTTTGGATGATCATTCCTAAAATTTTCACCATCATTATCCTACAGTATGAGCTCCTTCAAGTTTACAGAACAGATTCAAACTGTTCACCAGGGAATAGTTCTTGTTACATCCATTGTCAGCAACACACAGTGTAATCAGAATTGCATTTTGCAGTCACTATACTGTGAAATCCTACTCACAGTTTTTTTTGTTGTAGTTCAAGCTTTAGGATATTTTGGGGTTATATGTTTTCAAAAATTCTTCATGTTTCTTTGTTGTTGATAATGATGATAATGATGCCCTTCATGTTTCTCATGTAGATTTAAAATGTCAAGGTAGCAGCACACCACACTGTGTTTCACAGCCTAATAGGTAAATACTTTGCAGAGTGCTCCTGAAACACTTTGGTCAATCTGCTTTTTGTGCTTAGTTTAATCTAGACAAGGTTCTAATTTTGTCTTTTCCATTCAAATAGAGAGCTGACATTGAGCTTGATGGTGTTCAATAGTCATTTTCATTCAATAATAATACAATTTCTGTCATATATCACAATTCAACATACAAGTCTATTTCTGGATGCCCTTTCAATTTCTTTAGACCATTTGTCTATCTTATTTACCATTTTTAATTCACATTAACTAATTTTACAATAAAGTACCTAACCCTTTTGGGAATGGTAAGGGTTTTACACTTCCTAAAGATATCTTGGTAGTGGGCCTTTTTTGTTTTCCGTAAGAATTTCAGAATCAGCTGGTGAAGTTCAGTGAATACACTTGCTAACATTGTGATTGGATATCATATACCGGACATCTGAAGACGAAGGCTTCTAATCCATTGCTGTCATTTGGCTATTTGCTCAGTTCTTCTTTTGTATTCTTTATCAAGGTGATGTCTATAAACGTCCTTCACCTCTTTAGACTTATTTCCATATAGCTTTCAAAAAACTTGGTTACTAGTTTCAAACAGCCACTCTTAAAAATCTTAACACTTCTAATCATTTTACTTTCTCAGTAGGGTCTGATTTGACTCTGGGTCTCCCCCACCCCTCCCCGCCGCCAGGGATAATATTAGTGGTAAATAATGACAGCTTTCTAGTTGTCATGCCCTTTGCTTTTTTGTTTGCTGTAAGACTTCGACAGTGATGCTGGATAAAATGATGATAGGGTAGGAATGTCTACAGATTTTTAGGGCACTATTTAGTGCATGTTTTCATGACACCCTTATTGGGATCAGGGGGTTTCTTCTATTCCTAGCAAACATAAAATTTTCATTCCTTAGTTTTTATTTTAAAAATGTGGTAGTAGCACTGTATATTTATCACAGGGAATTTGCATGCTCGTGCACACATCTTAAGTATTTATCATCCCTTTCCACTTCACTTCCATCACTCTGTGATCCCTCTAATCTTTTTTTTTTTTTTTTTCGTATTTAGGACAAGGTCTACAGATTCTCATTTTGTAGATCAGACTCGCAGTGATTCTCCTGTTTTCAGTCTCCCGAGTGCTGGGATCCCAGGCACATGCCATCATGCCCAGTCTCAATCACTGTCTCAGCGCTCCCTGGTTGTGGATCAGTGCGCCAGAGATCAAACCCCAACTACTGCGCTCTGCCTAAGCAGGTGCTTTAGTCCACTGAGTCATCTGGCCAGCCCTTGCTAATTAGTTTAAAAATTAAGAGTAAATGTTGAGTATTATCAAATTTGTCTAGGAGATACCATAGAAATGTACTTTAAGAAAAACTTTTTCGGGACCAGTGAGATAGCTCAGCATACTAACACACCTGCTTATGCAATCTTAGAAAAGCACAGGAATTATGGCTGATCCCCAGCACCACATGCTTTGCCAGCCCTATCCCCGGGGTCTGTTGAGCCAGACTGGCTAGAGTCCAGATGTAGTGGTACACACTTATAACCCCAGCTCTAGGAAGGCTGAAAGCAGGAGGAGGATCACGAGTCCAAGCTGCATAGTGAGACCCTAGAACAAACAAATTAAGCATAAAGAAGAAAAGAAAACTTTGTGATTTTCCAAAAGATTGTTTCCTTGGAAATCATATGTATTTATCTTGGGCCAAATCATCTTTGCATTAGCAATAAGTCTTACTTGGTCATACCATTATCTATTAGCATTGGTAATGACAGTATGGTTTCCATATTGGTAGATTCCATTTTATTTAGGACTATTGGGATCCTCATTAAATCTTCTTTCCCATGTAGTTGGTTTATGTTACTTTATCCCCACTAAGATGACCATAATCAAAGAAAGGGAAGAGTCAAGAGACGATGTAGTCCAAGTGAAACCCTCAGAAAAAGAGTGTCTTTAGTTGCATTGTTGGGGCTGCCTTGATACCCTGAACTGATTTAAAACACCTAACTTTCATGGTCATTTTAGAAGAACAAGAGCCAGAAGTCTTATAGCACCAGATCTGGTGAATGAGATGCTTAAGGACTCTCTGCAATGGATTTACAAGACTGCCCTTCTTTTGCATGACATTTGGCAGCACCATTCACTGTATTTTTATATCCCAAGATGACACTTAAGAAAAGAAGGTTTGTAGAACTGCTTCAGAAAGTGGCATGAATGATGGGATATTTTTGAGATGAGGAAGATTAATGGCAATGTACCTTTTACTGTACTTTATTTTTGTATTTTAGGGAAGGGTCTACAGGTGTTCAGGGTCTCACTAATAGATCAGACTCCTAGTGATCTGCCTGTTTACAGCCTCCCAAGAGCTGGGATTACAGAGGCATGCGCCATCATGCCCAGTCTCCACTGCTGTCTCAGCACACCCTGGGGCAAGGCCGGCACCACAGGTGTGGGTATTGAACCCCTAGCCCCTGTGCCTGCTTGCAGGTGCTCTAATCCACTGAGCTATTTGGCTGGCTCTTTGAAATAATTTTTAAAAATTAAACATTCACTGTATTTTTCATAGCTCTTTGTACATACTTAATAGAAATTTAAGACAGTGTCCCTGCTTTGGAAAATAGTTTGACAGTTCCAAAAATGTTAAACAGTTATTAAAGGACTCAGCAATTCCACTGCCTGGACATATATATGCCCTTAAAACTGAAAATATGTGTCCATATGAAAACATGTACATAATGCTTGTAGCATTTATTACAGTGAACAAAGACTACAGAGAACTCATATGACCATCCATTAATAGATGAATGGGTATGGAAGATGAATTATATGCACATGATGGAATGCTATGTGGCAAAAGGAAATGACGTACCACTACTGTATGGGTATTTAGCACAATATGCTAAATGAAGAAGATGACCAAAAGGCTACATGTGTTATATGATTCCATTTAGATGGTATGTGCAACCCAGGTCAACCTACAAAAATAAAATATAGATTATCAGTTGTCTCTGAGAAATTGTCACTATGGTACTGCAGCTTTCTTTTGAGGATGAAGATGGTGAAGGTTGTGCAGGCTCCAGAGACAGACAAGCTATATGTGTTACATGGGTGAGATATGCGAATTTTATTCAAATGAAGATGTTTAAAAATTTGGACCTGTGACTGTATAAGAACCAGTTGTTTTCCAGCCATAAATTAAGTCTACTTAATTGTTCAAGATTCTGTGGATGATGAAATGAATGCAAGGAAGTTTCCATTTTAAGACACTGACCACATTATCACATCACTCACTTACAAAGCCAGTGAGCAAATTTACTGGCTTTAAATTTGCTCACTGTGCAGGAGCCCAGTGTTGGTAAAGCTCTACTGCACCCTTAACTACAGAACCCTTGATATTCCTACTTTTGATGATTCATGTCTTCATTCTACCTCATTAATCTAACAGAATTTATTTTATTTATTCTCTGTATTAATGATTATGTCCTTGTATATTAAGCTGATCTTATTTTTTTTTAAATGTTCTGTTTGTGTTTGTTATTTAAATCCATTGGATTCCTTAAGCAGTAATTTTCTACTTTTTCTAGCGCATGCACTGAAATTGTTGATTTACTTCTGAGTGCTCTAATTTATCTTACAACTTGATATTGTAAAGATATCAAGTTCTAAATATTTTGCCTTCTAATTAATTATCAGCCCATGGCTTTTTAAATGTGCTTATATTTTATGGTTTTATTCAGAAAAAAAGTATGAAATTCACAGAAAAGTTGAAAGATCAGGGCATTGGAACACCTGTCCACCCAGAGCTTATGAGCAACAAATGCTGATGCTTCTGCACAAAACACATCATAAGCTATTGTGAATGACCCTGCCTTGAACAGCACAGCATGACCCACTGGTCCTGCACACTTTACCTTGTATCTTTTAAAAATAACAACCATATCCTTTATAACTGTAACATTTTCATCTCCAGTGGAATTCTTAACATTTCCTTGAACAATAGTGGTCTTATTTAAATTTCTCTAATTGTTTCCAAAATGTATTTCATGGCTATTTATTTTGCCATGAAATCTAGTCTCCTCCCTTAACTATGCATGTCTCTTTTAGTCTTCTGTGCTGCATCTGCCTCTCCCCCAATAAGTGTTCTAGTTGCTTTCCTTGTTGAGCCACGGTACCTGACACCCACAGCTTACACTGGGAGAGGCTCACAGTTTCACTGTGTGTCTGCTGGCTCTGAGGCAGAGACCACTTGCTGGAAGGGCCACGTGGGGTGGAAGGGCCTGGTGGGAGAGTCCTGAAGCCAGGAAAAGAGCCAGGGCCATTTGTTAAAGAGACTATCTTTCTTCCAGTGAGCTTGTGTAGCCCCTTTGTTGAAGATAAGATGGCTGAGTGTTTTCATAGATGCCTCTGCATCTTCTAATCTATTCCACTGATCCGCAGGTCTGTTTTGTTGACAATACCATGTTGATTTTATCACAATGGCTTTGTAGTATAATTTCAAATCAGGAATTGTGATGCCTCCTGCCTTGTCTTGATTGGCCAAGATTGCCTTTGCTATTCTAGGTCGTTTGTGGTTCAAAATAAATTTTAGGATTGATTTCTCTATATCTGGAAGGTATGTTGGTGGCAGTTTGATAGGGATTGCATTAAATCTGTACAGCAATTTTGGGAGTATGGCCATCTTCACGATGTTGGTTCTTCCTATCTAGGAGAATGGAATATCTTTCCATTTTCTGAAATCCTCTATAATCTCTTTTCTTAGGATATTGTAATTTTCCATGAAAAGATCTTTGACTTCCTTGGTTAAGTGAATCCCAAGGTATTTCATTTTCTGCGGTGCTATTGTGAAAGGTATTGTTTCTATTGTTTCCCTTTCAGTGTGTTTGTTATCTGTGTAGAGGAATGCTATTGCCTTTTGCGTATTGATTTTGTATCCTGCTAGGTTACTGAATTTCCCATTAGTTCTAGTAGTTTCTTGGTGGAATTTTTGGGGTCTTCCAAGTAAAGTATCATGTCATCTGCAAATAGTGATAATTTAACTTCTTCTTTTCCTATTCTTATTCCCTTTATTTCTCCCTCTTTTCTTTTTTTTTTTTTTTTTTTTTTTTTTTTTTTTTTTTTTTTTTTTTTTTTTT
>PVKA01019583.1:11789-41901 GCA_004027165.1 Ctenomys sociabilis | reverse complement strand
AGCAAGGAGAATGGGGACTCAGGAGCTGTCAAGGCTGTCATGGTCAATGGCAAGACCCAGCAGCTGACCAGAAGTGGCCAAGGTGCAAGTAAAGTGGGTTTTCCTGGAGCAGCCCCCTCTCCCCTTGCTGTTTTGACAGTTGCTGGGCTGCTGGTGCTAATGTGGGAGTGGAGGGATTCTTGGAGGGACCGCCCAGATCTTCCTCTGCCCAAGGAACAACCGCACAGGGTCTGTGGATCTGAGCTGACTCATGACAGGTTTTTTTTAAACTTTACTCTCATACAGCTCTGGGGTTTGAACCCAGCACCTTACAGTGAAAGTAGGTACCACTGAGCAGCAGCCCCCCTCCAGTGTCATCACTAAGTGTGCTGTTGTTGCAGTTTATGTACATAAACTTGTAATGTTTATATTTCACTCAAAATATTTAGGGCTTTGAAGTGTTCCTGCAACAGTATCAGAAACTGTCAAATATGAATCACACTGTAGACGAAAAGAAAATCCCAAGGGGATAAACATATTTTTAAAAATGTAATGGGAAAATTTTGCAGAGTACAGCTTACAGACAGAGTGCAATGACCAAGGGTGGCCCTCCAGAGCTTAGGTCTTCTCCCCGCAGCTGGACACCATGTGCACATTGCAACTGGCATGCATGCCTCTTCCCCATCACAGGAGAAGCCACGCTGACATGTGCTCACAGGGTGGGGCAGGAAATGTGAAGTATCCGTGTAAAATGGAGAACCACTCGTAATGCTGGCTTGCGTCAGAGTAACAAACCCTGCGCGAGCTCTTGTGAGTCACTCTGAAGTTGAGGTCTGTCTCTGAGCAGACCACGCAGTCAACCGTCTCTCTGCATGGCGGCTGCTCCTACTCTCTCTTACTAATGCTTTGACATCTTTATTTCTCTTCTGTATATTATTCATATTAGATACTATGAAGACTGATTACAGTTTTTTTTCTTTTTTTCTAGAAAGAATTGTTTTAATATCATCTTTAACATATTAAAAAACAAAAGAAACAATTCAATAAGGATCCTTCCATTGTTCTTTACACAGATTTAAATGCTGTCAGGTAATTTATCAATTATATTTATAATCAATAACCTTTCTAATCATTGAGTTTAGAAATTAGTTTATTTCATTTTTAAAACCACTTTAAAATTACTGACCAAGTAAATGTACTTTTGAAGTAGTTTTAAAAGTGGTAAATGTTTATCAAAGACAGAATGTAGCTGCAAAGATGTTTTTCTCAGTGTTGTTTACAGTAGTGAAACTCTGAGTGTCCCATAGCATAAACTAGTAGAGCATTCTGATGCTGGAACATGTGATGCCGAAAACATGTGGCCTAACAAATAAATGAGGAAACATCTATGAGCTATGGTTAGGTAGAAAAAAGTCATGATAGGATAGAATGCACAGAGTAATCTCCTTTGAATATTAAAACAAATGCATAGGGAAAATAATAGGAAGTAATAATAAGCATATTGTTTGTAGCAGTGTAATTTAGGTTCTTTTTATTTCACCTAGTTTTTCCTTGTTTCCTATGTACTCCTTTCTCATCAAGTAAATATATTTTAAAGCATTATCTTCCTATTGATATGACAAATTAAATTCATGCTAATGTTTTTCTGTAAAGTTTCATGCCCTTTGAAGTCTCCAGATACCCCACTGACCTATTAAAAATATGAGATTGCCTATCTCCATAATCCCATTTATGCGGCTCAGGATCATATGTAAACCATAGTTCACTACACTGCTATTACATAAAATAACCTACTGCAGCACTAATTTGAAATCATTTCATCCCTAATGTTTCCTTTTTTATTGTAGCTAGCTTTTTATTATTAATTAGACTACTCCTTCATAAAAAAAAAAAAAAATAAGTCCTGTAGACATTCAGGGACTGAAAACCTGATAGAAATCCAAGTTCTGATGGTCACTAATGGAGCAGTAAGTGCCTAATTTCCCCTCCAGGGGCAAGAGAAACACTTAGAAAGCCAGGCGCTATGTCTAGTGGAGACATACATGTTACATTCCACCTCCTCTGACGAATATCCTAACACAGTGAGACACTCAAGATTTTACTACTGGCATCCTCTCCTGAGAACTTCATCCTCTACTCAGATGGATGCAGAGACCTAGAAGAACATGGCTCAGAGAACAGGGATTCAGGAGCCTTGAGCTAAAGTTAGGAGGGAGCTAAAGTTCTAGCACTGATGCTCTTCCCAAGTCAGCAAGAGAAGCTCAGAGTGTAAATAACAGTAAGTAGATACTAGTGTAGAAACAAACAAACAGCTGTAATTTTAAAGTAAAGTTCTAACCTGGGTGCAGTGGTACAGGTTTGTTATACCAGCACTTGGGAGGCTGAGGCAGGAGGAAACTCGAGTCTTGCCTAGGCAATTCAGTAAGACCCTGGCTCAAAATGAATAAAAATGGCTGGAAATGTAGCTTGGTACACAGTACCAAAAAAGGGGAGGGGGTGCAGGTTTCTAAAACACTGAAAGCCTTTCTCATTTTAAAAACATAGAAAATCAAGGTAGTTAACCCAAATCCACCGCTATGACCGGTAATGTTTAAAACTCAGCATTATAATCAGTGCATGCTCCTCCACACAAGCTCTCCTCCAGAATGTGCAACAGGCCTTACTTGTGTTCGCTGCCATTGCCTAGTGTAAGGAAGAAACCAGGTGAGGACAACCAGGAAAGAAGTGCAGACAGAACAGCGTCCCAGTTAGAGCGCCAGTAGCAGCCTCACTACTTCATGGACTGTGTGGAACTTGTGGTAGGTTTGCTCAATATTTATCCTGACCCTGATCTTCAAGTTGAAAGAATACTAAGGGTAGAGTTTGTTTCCAGTCCCAGAGTGCAAGCTCTCTTTTGCAGGTTGTTTTGCCTGGTTGACTGCAGCACACTACTGCAGCCACAGGCGAACTCTTCCAGGAAAGCTCTGTGATTCTTTTTGACACAGGAAGAGGTTTCGATCACAGTGAGATAAAAGAATTACTACTACTTTTTGTAGTTAAAGAAAATCTCTGCTGGACTGTGTTGGATTGTGTCATTGAGTTCAGGCACCTAAATTGGTTGAATGACAATGTAGTACCCATCTTTGACAGGTCTAGACAAAGGAAGAGGTATAGAAAGGAAGAATCATGATGTGTGTGTATGGACAGTACAGTTGGGATAGATAACGCTGTGCTTCTACATAATTCTATGAGAGGCAAGATTTGCACTAATGGTGGTTGGACAGGATATCATGTTGGCTTCTAGTACTATGGACAACCACTAGGAAAATAACAAGGTAGAAAGCATTAATTATTGAATCTTTGATGTAATTCAGGTATAAAAAATAAGATACATAAACAGCTACACTCTCTTAATTTACTGATAAGAGACATCTGGTATAATTATGTCTATAAGTATAATATCATGTATGCACCTTCTATAACACCAAAACATTATGAAAACAGTTTGCAATGTATTAATTTATCGAATCTGTCTTGTTAAGGTATCTTAAAACTGTCTCATTGATATCTGTACTTCAATAAAACAAAAACTAAATTAAAAAAAAAAGAAAAGAAAATCTCATTCCGCTCAGGTAGCTTGGGAGCCCACATTTCTCCTAAAATTCTCCACACTTAATGACACTACTCAGGCTTTGCCTGCATGAAGTCATGCACACATCTCATACGACACTTCGTTTGAGCACAGAGCATTCCACAAGAGTGTTAGACTCCTGTCCAGGATCAGAAAGACACGAACTGTATTGTCTGATATGTGGTCGCCACTCTCTGCGTGGTTTTGAACAGCACACTTGTGGCAGCTTCTCTCTGAGCCAAAGGCCTAGAAGCTAAGTCTGACAGACCCTTCCTCCCAGCTCTGCGCTTCCTGGGAACCTGACAAGTCTGCCCAGGAAGCACAGAGCCAGGAGGAAGAGTGTGAGCTCAAACACACTGCTGCTGAGACATACAATCCCTCTGGCTTCTCTGCCTTTCTCCAAGGTGCGAATTTTAACTGCCGTGCTTCCTAGGTTCAGACTGAGAATGCCTGTGGCTTTTGTAAGAAAACAGAATTAGAACTCAGCCTTCCGCACCAGGCCAGTCCAGTTAATCTGTGCTCATTACAACTGGGAAGGCTGGTTGGGCAGCTGTAGGTTTTTATTTCCCACAAAATCCTTTAGAGAGTAAAAAGATAATCCATGCAATCTTCTCTATGTTAAAATAGTAATAGATATTATTTGTTCTGAGCATTGTCCTATGTTAAAATTCCTAGCAACTCTGTGAGACAAGTCAGGTTGCTCTTTCCATTGAAAGTTGTGAAGACTGTAGGACTAGTCACTCTTCTTGAGGGTTAACAATCCTTTTAGGACTCCCGCTGCTGCCCAGGAAGGCCTTCAATTTAAGGTCCTCGGGCTTCAGCCTCCCTGTAGCTATGGTTACATGTGCACCCCACTGTGAATTCTATAGTTTGAAAGGTATCAATGACTTAAAAAATACCTCTAGTTTTATCACCGATTTTTAAAAGAATGATTAAAGTATAACAAAAAGTCCTACTCTCTGTATCAAATAATAGAGAATAACAAAAAAAATAGATTTTAAAATTATAGTAAAAATACCCTAATTTTTTAGTCAATGGTGACAGTATTTTCTTCATTTAATTTAGCAGAAAATCCAAAAACATAAGTGGATTTAAACATGACTTTTTTTTTTTTGTTTTGTACCGGGGGTTAAACCCCCGGCCTAGCTATGTTACTAAGGTTGGCTTTAAACTTCCAATCCTCCTATCTCAGGAGGGATTACAGGCATGCAGCACCATGGCTGGCTAAAATGTTGATGTTATTAGTTATAATTTATCCTTTATAGGAGGGGTCAAAATACACTAGGAAACAGGCTGAACACGAAGTCACAGAGAGTTAGGTGATAAGACAGTAAATGGCCCCACTATTAGATCTCAGCCTAGAGAACCAAAGGCTTTCCGTTGGTGTCTCTACATCTAATGGAGGGGCTTCTCTTATATTACTATTAGAGCAAATAATGGCAGCAAACACTCTAACATGCTCACTCTATGTCAAGCTTTGCTCTGGCTCTTTATACATAAGAGCTCATTTGCTGTGAGTGCCCTGTGTTACAGATGAGGAAAGTGAGGTACACACTGAAGGTCACGGAGCTCATAAATCAGGAAGCCTATGCTGAGTGGCCCCAGAGTTTCCTTCTACATCATATGCTGCTGAGCAGGTGTGTAGACAGCAGGCAGGATGATGTATGCTGCTAAAAGCCTGGCTGTTGTCATTCATTCTGTGTCAAGCAGTCACCAGAGAGAAATCCTAAATCCTTCTACTTAGCACCCCACCGCACTCAGCAGGTAGAAGAAGCTGGTTTAAGCAGTGGTGATTCTAGTGAGAGTGTGCCCCCAATGAAACAGTGCTTCCTGGCTCTCCTGTCCTTGCTGAGCTAGAAAGGCCTAGCCCCTCATGAAACCAAGACATCTGGAGACTGAGCACCTGTTACGCTGCCCATAAGCAGCAGTGACAGACAGTGCAAACACAAACATCTGTCTGCACTCTCTTACCAGGAAGGATACAAATGTGTTCAAAAGAGCAGAAGGAACTCACCTGGAAACAGGTTCATTGGGGACAGAGACAAGTCTACATCCTACCAAGGGGCAAATGCATCAAATAAAGAAACTGGGAAAGAACCACCAGAGAACCCAAGAAGGTCTGCCACTGGGAGCTGGCAGGGGACACTGAGTGGCGATGGCATTGCCAGGAGACAGAGCTTGTTCTATAGGGGAAGCAACTTCTGAAATGTCTGAGGAGGAATCTGAGGGGCCAGATAGGAGGAGGCAGTGTGAAGGAAGGGATAAGATATATTCTTCGAGTACTCAAAATATGCCCGGTGTATGCATTGTCTTATTTAGTCCAACAACCACTCTCTGAATAGATGGACTTATCATCCCCATTTTACATACAAGGAAACGGACGCAGCAAGTAACTGACTCCTTGACCCACTGGGGAGGAGAAGCCAAGCTCTAAAGCCAGGTGGGTGGAACGCAACGTCACACAAGCCTCACACGGCAGCCCCAGCCTCTCTCTTCGTCTGCCCAGGGGGACCCTGAAATGAGGGCTGTTACTTATCTCAGTTTTCCTATGTGTTAAACAAACAGAAATTCAATTACTGGGGTACTGCGAGGTAGATAACGAAATCTGTCGAAGTACTTACAGTAACAGCACATGGGATACATTTACTTAATGGGAACAGAACTGTTATTGTCAAAATAAACTTCTTGGACATGAAGAACTTTTCTAACACCTCATGAACTTTAAAATTATGCTTATTTATGAGCATTAAAAGGGAATAAACTTGGAAAATCTCTAGCATAATGTTTCCCTGAGAATGTTCAAGGGAATTCAAACTTTCATAGGTGTTAGCTACTTAAATTCTGGGCAAAGATGAGCCTACTTGGAAACTCACTTTTAGTGCCTCCTCCCGCAGGGCTTCCTCCTGCAGGCTTCCTCCCTGGGGGGACCTACTCTGTGTCCTGCTGTCCCTGCTGGTAGTCCTTCGAGGCTGCGTCCTGGTATCATCTTATAATGCCATGGTCGTGATCCATCTCTGTCAGTTTTATCTCTGAAGTTCTTCAACTAACGTTCCTCCTCCATAGTGATGGCGAAGACCATACCTCTTCTGCTTGGCCTATTCATGGCCATCTCCCAACTGGTCTCCATATTTATTTTACCTCTCTCTAGATTATGCTGGTAGACAGAGTTGCTGTTTTTAGAAACGACAATTTAACCATGATATTTTCCTTGCTTATGCCCTCACAAGACCTCCTGTTGCTGAGAGAGGTCCCTGATGCTCTTAACCTGACCACAGGGCTCTGCCTGTCCAAAGTCCCCAGCCCCTGGGAGCTCCATGCTGGCCTTTGTCAAGTTCTCTGTGATTATTTTCCATGGTGAGCTCTCAAGCTTCACACACGCCTTTCCTCAGGCGTGCCTTTCTCTAACCCACCGATTAGGTCGGTTGCCATTTGGGGCCCTTCAGAGTACCTTTTAGGTTTCCCTCGAACACTTAACACAGTCTATGGATGCATTCTTGTTTCCTGATAAATTGATATTTGTATTCTTCCTGATGACAAGGAAAAGCTTGTCATCAGGAGTACTGATGATAACCAATTACATTTCTATAACTTAGGTGTAATATATTCTACTGAATAAAGGAAGTGCTACTGAAGCATTACACAAAACAGTGGCCCCTACTTGGATGCATAATTTGGCATTTCCCGAATGTTACACTTGGAGCAGGTGCAGCTGTGCCATGCCCTCAAATCAACTCCCTCTTTATCTGGGCTTAGCGGGCACGTTTGCCACAATCTCCTTCCATCTGATCCTTTCAGATGTTTCTACCCCTTCCTTTTTCTCACTTAAGGTAGGCTCCAATCTCCTTGATGTCAGTGACTTTTGTCAAATGCATTTCCCTGCCATCTTTTATGTATTTCATCTCTTGCCAAATCTTTACTAATGTCATCCTGTTTACCAGATGTTTGTAGTATTATTTGGTACATGTCCATGTTTGCCTTTCAGTTGCAAACTAATTCATTTTGCATGAAAGAATGGATAAAAAGTAGCACCAATGTCCCCAAATCTTTCAGCTTGAGGCCCATATTTTCTTGGCCTGCAGCCCGAGCATTATTTACACCACTGGGCCAGTGTGGTGTTGTAATTAGTTGAGGCAATGCTAGCTGTTGCTATGGAGAACTAAGAAATTTGTTGATGCTTAGGGCAACCAATTTTAGTTTTCAAGCACACTGGAGTCAAATACAAGTGTTCTGGGCCTTTCACATAGTAATTCATAAACCCAAAGATGTGGTCATATAGTCACAGCTGAAGTAGCCAAGTCAGAGCTTGAATTGCAAGGGTGCAGAAACTCAGAGGAAGGAGAGAGAGAGAGAAAGAGAGAAAGAGAGAGAGAGAGAGAGAGAGAGAGAGAGAGAGAGAGAGAGAGAAATGGATCAGAACAGTTAGAGAGAAGGAACAAACCCTTAAAGGAAAAATGTTGGGGCATGCCCCTCACTTCTTTGGTTCTGGGCTTTTCCTGACTTCTCAACCTCTCCTGTGTTTCATTAGTTCTCTTACTCTCCTCACTGTAATCCAAGTAATAGTCATTTTCCCATGGCTTAGTTGAGCATGTTTAAGTTCCTGCAATCAGGAGCGGTAACCAGACCGAGGAAAACCAGGAGGGCTGGAATCTCAAGAGTATTGAGATGAGTATATTCACAGTAATTTTTGAAAAAAATTCCAAATTAGACACTAGATGCAATTTTCAACATGTATATAGAAAAATCTCATTGTAATAATGACCATTTTCTTCATGAAATTATGCTAAAATGATATAAATTTTGGTGTAAGATTGTCAATAAGCAGTAGATCTGAGGATTCCTCAGACATTTACTCCTGAGCCCAGCAAGGTGACAAAAGCAGTAAGTGTCCATAGCATGTCATGAGCAAAAGCACCAGCTCAGAGTCACAGTGGCCTGGGACATTTTTTGTCACTGATCATTTCTGAAACCATGGAGAACCTGTACCTGCCTCACTTTTCCCAAATTAAATGAGACTAATATTTTTTCCTTTCATAGTTGCTATGAGAATTACCTAGAAAATAACAGACTCAACAAGTACTTGCCACTATTATTGCCTAGTTGTTTACACAGTTCCAAAGCATTCAATGAATGAATGAATCCAACAGCATGAATCCATCACTTTGCAACTTTTGAAAGATGTACAATTATGTGTAACATTTCTATCCACTACTTTTGAAGAAGTAGTAGGTCAGTGGCCAATGACTTTATATGCAAGTGATAATTCTTTAAAGTACAATGAATAAAGACTTGGAGAAAGCAGGTATGATGGAATTCTCAAAGTTAAATAATTTACTGGGAAAAATATCCTCGTAGACTTTCAAACTATAAGCTAAGTCTATGAAACCATACCATTCAAATAAAAGTAGGCTAGAGATTATAGATCTCCATGTAGGCTATTAACTTGGCTAATAATAAACCCCATTTAATTTCAACCTACAACATTAGAAGTATTTAAACCAGATACTGTAAGCTAACCAACTTGGCCCTGACCAGCTCATGGGAGTGTTGCATCCCACAGGGCAGGGCTTGTTATTAACAATCACTGACACACAAGAGAAAAGAGCTTGTCACATGAGGACCAGTACAGAAAAGGCAGGATGGGTGTGGCACAGAGAAGTCATGGAACAGCCTGGAAGAGGATGAGGGGAAAGCAGCCGTGATGGCCTGGTTTGTTTCAGAGAACGGGGTCTCCGTACACACTCTCCCGCATCACACCTCTTCACACTCTGATCTGGCTCCTGACACCTCATGAACACTCCTGATGCAGGCAGTCATCTTCAGGGGATGCTCTTTAATCCTGACCTGTCTCTCTCTCTCTCTCTCTCTCTCTGTCTCTCTCTCTCTCTCTTTTTTTCTTTCGGAACCACGGATTGAACTCAGGCCCTTGCACTTGCCAGGGAAGTGCTTATTCTCTGGAGCCATCTCCCCAGCCCTAACCCTGACCTCTCTTGAGCACCTAGGAGTGTCTCAGTGTGCTGACCGCCATCCCTTGTGGTATTTTCTCTTGCATGACACAATCATCTCATTGTGTTTCTCCTTTCTCTCTTCACCCTGTATGTGCTCCTTGTTGGCCTAGTACCTGCCCTGGATTTTCTGTTTATTTGTCACAAATCTATTACTTATTTATATATTCAGTCATCTATTACAGATATCCTCTTCCATATGGAGACTCAGACTCAGAATAAAAATTTTAAAAAGTGAAATCAAGTTGTAAAATACAGATAGAATCTTTAAGGTTAACAGCCCCCTAATTCCCTGGAAAATATGGTCTATTCTTTTAAGAAATGACTCTTACTCCTTTAAAAAATGACACTTCCTTCAACTGAATATTTTAAATCCAACTTGGATACATTTTATTTTGTTCAGAGAACAAAAAATAAAGGTTAGACTTTCTCCCCAACGGAATCCTTACAAACTCACACCTCTCAGCAAGATTAGGCAATCTGACCAGTCTTTTTATAGTTTCAGTTTTATTAATTTGGAATAACTAAATCCTGGCTCTAGTAGTAGCCACTTAAATGAGACTTGTCCCTTGGAAATAATAAAATTTAGAATTAAAATAGTAGAAGCCTGATTCTTGTGTGCTTGTCATTTTCCCCCTTAAGGGATCATTTATGATTTTCAAATATCCATCATAGGCCATCCACTGTAGCTGCTGCTCTGATCCTGCCCCTTGGCTCACAGAGATGGAAGAAAATCATTTGGAAAGCTTTTCCGAACTTCTGGTTCTTATTTTGTAGTTTCACTGTTTTCACTGTCAGAGCTGCACAAGAGAATGATGTGCCTGTCCCAGGACAGACCCGTTCTCTGCAGAGGGCTTCAGTGAGAAGGATTTCTTACATTTCCAAAAACTACCCGATGAGCACTTGTTTGTTACCATTCCATCTTCAAATGACTCAAAAGGAGAGTCCAGTCCAACAAATGATTTATCTTCTTTCCTCCCCATTCTTTCTGTCAATTCCTCCTTTAAAGTCGCATTCAAAAGCTTCCTCCTTTCTCTAGCTCTGAACCTTATCAAATCACAACAACAGTGCACAGCATACTCTGCAAAGTCATCTGCTTAAATTTTGGCTCATGCTCAGAGTTAGAGGATCGTACTGAATCTGTTGGAATTTACCAAAAGACCAAGTGGGAATTCAATTCTTTCATATTAAAAATAGCTATCAATAGGCTGATGCTACCATACAGCTGTGATACTCTATTTAAACTGAATTTAATTACTTAATTGTGTGTGTGTGTGTGTGTGTGTGTGTGTGTGTGTGTGTGTGTGTACTTCCAGCATGGAGGATTGAATCCAGGTCCTCTCACATGCCACGCAAAGCGCTCTCTACAACTGAGTTATGTCTCCAACCCTAGTTTTCTTAAATTATTTGAATGTTCCAGTGTTTAAGTACCTGAGATACAAAGCTAGCTGAAAACAAGTTGCTCCTTCAAGAACATCACGGGACGTTCATGAGGACAGGCAGAGCTGATAAAATAGAGATGATCAACTGCCGTGTGTGTGCTATGAACAAATGGCTTTGAAAATGACTTCTCTGTCCTTTTCTAAATGGGAAACAAGGAAAAAATGTCCTGCTATCATGTGAGGGGGGTACTTGTGACATCAGAGAAGATTTCTAATGAAAACAACATGTGTAGATTCAAAATATTGGCAATATAGGAGAAATATGAAAATTTATGTATTAATTGACATAATATTATTGTAAGTAAAATGTGTAGCTGCTTAACTTCTAATCTGTAGGCTTATATTTACACATATAAGTTAGTGACAAAGCTTTATTAAATAAACTTTCTTATAATTAAAAATAGTAGATTGCCTAAATATCTAGATTGCCTACTATTGAAGTAACTTTTACTGTGTAGCATTTCATACAGAGTTGAATAAATATTACTGTGGTCATTTTTATAACAAGCAGAAAATTCCATTTTACCCAAAGAAAAATGAACTGAAATTAGGCCAAATTTAAAAATAAAAGTGAGAGACAAAAACATAATACCGAGTATACTAAGCAAACGAGGTATCATATAAATCTAGCTTAGATTGCACTAGCAAGCAAATCCTTAATATTCAGTGATATGGTAAAAGAGACATGAAATAAATGCGTTCAAATAGCACAGCTGGTTGATGAATTAGAAGCATGTGTGGCAGGATCTATAGGAATTGAATTCTAAAAGGAAATGAGTTCTAATTTGGCCTTGTGTACTTGATCTGAAAATGCCCTGGTTCCTGAGCCCCAGAGCACCTACCTCTAGATAATCCGTGGCACAGCTTGTGTCATGTTCCAGATCAAACGCTGTGAATGTGTAGTTCACTGTGTTGCCTCTTGTTGCTTGGATGGTCCAGTTGCAACGTTCATTCTCAGCATGTGCATTTGGATAATTTATACTCTCCAGTATGCCATAGGTTTGGTTCATTATTAACACATTCTCACATGCTGAAAAAAAAATTATTGTTAAGAATCACAGTCACATCATAACCATACATATGGTTGTTCCAAAGTAAGTGTGAGATTTTCTCTTAAGAAATATCTAGATTAAAAATTATGTGAACATATTTATTTAGTGCAACAATTTTAGGGTGAATCTCCATTCAGAATAAATGCAAAATAGTATTTATGTCGGTTGAACCTTTAAGATGCTATGAAAAATTGAATAGTTATGTTAAAAAAAGGGATCAAATTACCACAGATTTGTAGACAACAGAATAACTTGGCTCTACTGACAGCGGTCTGCTTTTTTAGAAATGCAGTATATTATATATTCTTGGCTTCTTTCCTGTAGCTTTAGTGTTTGGAAGAGAAAAAATATCTCTGATCTTTGAATTCAACCGTTTCAAAAATACAAAGTGCTATGTGAATGCTAAAAATGAATAACAACATGGTTTTTTGAACATTCAAATATCTGTGTGAAATTCACAACAGTAGCTCTGTTATCCCTCTAGTTACTCGCCAGGAAATACCAAGAGAAGAGAGGAAGCTTAAAAGACTAAAATACAAATCAGCTCTTTAATTTTGAAAAAAAAAAAAAAAAAAAAAAGACAACAAACAACCTACTTGCACTCTAGTGGTGGCATTTTCTTGAGTTGAATTTTCCAGAAAACCATACTTTAGCTATGTCTACTGCAAATTCAGTTAATCCTAATGACTTGGACAAGGCCTATGTATGCCTTTTGGCAAGTCTTTCCATATTGTCTTCATGATTTACAATAAAAGAGAATGGGAAAAATAACATTACATTGAAAATGTGTCTGAAAAAAGGTAGCGTTAGTAGACACGTTTCTGTGACAACAGAGCTTTGTGAAAGATGCTCTTATACAGCACCACTGAACTTTCATTCAGAAAAGTAGACATTGGATTTATGGCTCTTAACAATCTTTCTTTAGGCCAGGGAGATGGCTCAGCAGCATCAGTGCCTACCTGGCAAGTACAAGGTACTGAGTTTGATTCCTGGTACTTCCACCCCCCAAAAAATCATCCTCCTTTGCTGTAGCTGGCTTAAAACTCAAACCATTTATTTTTTTAAACCTCTATTAGGTCATAGTACCACATGATAATGATAAATTTCTTAATATAGTTATCGATTAAAATGCAGTACTCAAAATTATTTAGAATTCAGCCTAACTCTCAGACATAAGTGGATGTGAATCTGCAAATTTATGTGTAAACAAGACCTAAATTAGCATTCTACCCACTAATCCAAGGATAATGTGCATTTGGAATGTGAATTTTTGACTTTTAGTTCAGTTTAGGTAATTGTGTAAAAATTATGGGTAATTTAAATTTAGTGAGGAAGCAAACATGCTTTCAAAAAATCAGTACTAAGTTTTTAAAGGAATATAAAAGTAGGGCTGGGAAGATAGCACAGCAGCATAAACGGCTGCCTGGCAAGTGCAAGGTCCCGAGTTCTATATTTGATTAAAAAAAAATATATGTATAGATAGATAGATAGATAGATAGATAGATAGATAGATAGATATAGATATTAAAATAGTCAAATAAGCCTAGTTTCTGTGGATGTTTATTTTGAAACTAACAAACTATTTAATTCTAAAGGCAGAAAAGAGCTTTTGATATCATTTAATTTAATTGACCCATTTTATTTCACTTTTAAATTTTTATTTATTTATTTATTTGTATTTTTTAGGGAAGGGTCTACAGGGTGTTCAGGGTCTTATTACTAGATTGGACTCATAGTAATCTGCCAGCTTACAGCCTCCCAAGAGCTGGGATTACAGGTGTGTACCACCACACCCAGTCTCAATTGCTGTCTCAGCATGCCCCTGGGGCAGGGCTGGCACAGCAGGCCCTGGGATTGAACCCCCAGCCATTGTGCCTGCTTGTAGGCACTTTATTCTGCTGAGCCATTTGGCCAGCCCTAACTGATCCATTTTAGAGAAGTAATTTTGGAAAGCCAGAGAAGAAAAGTGACCTTTTCTGTAATTAGGGAACAGGATACACACCAAGCCTTTTATTTGATGCTGCTTGATTTTTGCTACTTGCACTATCGGGAGGGAAAATTTTTAAATGGTGCAGTATTTTTAAATGGTCCAGTATAGTAAAGAGGGTGCCTATTGCACTTGCCTCACCTGCAGTACAATTTCTCTTAAAAAAAGGTAATTTTTAAGATAGAGGAGAAATCCTAGGGTGGGAAAATAGTTTGTGCAATGACATAACGTCCAAATAGGAAAATTTAATGTGGGATACAGATTTTAATGTACTCCTGGTTATTCAGCTCTTACACTGATCTTGGGTTGTGTTACAGTATCACAGTATATTATTTTTTAAAGTTTCTATAGTTTACTAGAGGCTTTAGTTAGATGAGATTAAGACTAATGCATACACATTTCTCCTGCAAGTGGTGTTACGTTTTTCACATAAGAAGCTAAGATTAATTTTACTTTATTTACTTATTTTTTTGGCAGAACTGGGGATTGAACTCAGATTCTTGTGCTTGCCAGGGAAGTGCTTATTCTACTGAGCGGTCTCCCCAGCCTAAGATTACTTTTAATATCTGCAAAAGATAGATGCTATTCATCCCAAGGGGCCTAAAAGCCTACTCCAGGCCCTGCGCTGCTGGAGCGGCACTTACTCTGCGAGTACTGGATCTCAAAGCCGCCTCCTTGTTGGCCTTCATCGGTCCTCAGTTTCAGCAGCATGCTGTCTCCACTAGAGCGGAGGGCAGGTGGCGTTCCATCCCCGCAAAATTTGTTGAGCAGATGAGAGCTGGTACTTGGGCCATCGTAGACCTTTAACAAAACATTTTACAGGTAAAATGGCTGTGGCTATATATACTATCTACAGGATTCTGTAGGCAAGAGGTGGAGAAGATACAGATATCTAACAAAAATAGCACTGAAATAAAATACATTTAAAAATTATACTGAAATGGCTGTAAGCTCAGACTATAAATTCAGACAGTTTAGCCATGAATGTGTATGGCAGTAAGTTGGCAAGCTAGGTTGAAGCTTGAACATTGAAAGTGAAAGCCTGACACATAGTTGAAGTGCACGGCTGATATAAACTGTTCCTCTTTCCTTATGATTCCAAGGTTTATAATTAGTGAAGTTTTAATACATTTTAATATACTCTATATTACATACACATGTTATGTATACACTGTGTATATTTTATGACAATTATGAATTACTGGTATTGTAAAATGTCCTACTTGTATGTCTTTGGTTATATTTTGTAACTCATTGAAAGTGTCTTCTAAAGTATTTTTATGCAAATGTAGAACTTATGTAAATCATGTATGTAATAATTCAATAATCCTTTTATGGGTATTTTAATGTCAATAGTGAATATCTTAACAGTTTGTATCTAACTACTTTAAGTACTTTGTGTATTAAGCCATTCATTACACAGTGTGCTTAGAAGGTCATCATTTATATCAAATTCCTTCTAAAATTTCTATTTAGTTTAAATTTAATATGTGGATCTGTGCTTCAATGCCCCTTTATGAATTCAAAAGTGTAGAGCAATGCATATGTGTGTGAGAGGTGAGCAGCAGATACATAACAGAACCATTATACATACAGCCAGATAATCCAAGGAGCAGTTGGGATGGTATTCCAAGTGGAAGTCTCTGAAGGTCAATGTAAACGGGCTGCCATGGCTGGATTTCAACAACCAGTAGCATTCAGAGCTGTGGTAGTAAGGCATTGGGTAGTTGGGGGATACAAATACGCCTGTGGAGGTGGTGAGGTTGCCCCCACAGCCTACAGAACAGACAAATGGAACATTGGACACCTGTTCTTTCTAGGAAAAGCAAGTTTGCCTATATCATACTAGTGTTACAGTTCTCTTCCTAAAATCAGATTGCAAAGGAAAACTGCATCGCGAAATTGTAGCTGCTCTGATCCAGTTCTATAATCACATTAATGATCATTTTTTCTAGTCAAGATGCTCAGCCTGATGAGCTAGAACTTCCCCCATTTCTCTTTCAAACTATATGGATGCTATTAGTCAAAACTATCATCAACTTTAAGTTCATTACGAAGAACAATGACAAACATTACAAGAAAAAAAGTAGAACAGTGGTGAGGAACACAAACTGACTACTCAAGAATCAAGGAATCAATGAATCGGGTTCTCCAAACGATTCTCTATTCACCTGTTAATGATCCATCCCAGTAAGCTGAAAATCCAGATTTTGCTATTAAAAAATCACTTTTAAATTTTAACCACAGCTTGTTACTGTGTGAGATGATCACTGGCGGTAGGATTGAGCCACAGTATTTTCCCACAAGTGGTGAATTTTCGAAGCCACCATCCCTATGACAGAAGGCGGATATGAAAATTTATTAGGTTTTAGATAACATTATTGATAAACATCAAACATAATTTAACTACTTAGCCTCTCTCAATATCACTTTCAAAACCGCAACTTCAAGTTCTCAGTTTTTTTCTTTATTAAATAAAGAATAGCATTTGAATAATTTTATAAAGACTAACCATCATTAATGACTGGCTTGGCATCTTATTACCAGCTAGAAACCGAGAGAATGTGCATAATTATCACCTTAAAGCCTCTGGCAAATATCTCAAAATATTCAGAATACAGAAACCATAATTATTTGCAGCATAAACAAATATTGCTTATCTTTACAAAGAAATTTTAATTTTTTTTTCAATACCAGGGATTGAGCACAGGGAGCACTGAGCTATACTCCTAGCTCTTTTTTTTCCTGTTTCTTTTTTTTTTCTTTTGACACAGGGGCCCACTAAATCATTCAGCCTAGCCTTGGACCTGTGATCCTCTTGTGTGAGCCCCTCGCCCCAGCAGCTGGGATGATAGGCATATACCACTATACCTCGTACATTTTTTGCCTTCTAACTTCTTTGGAAAATTCACAAAAGTTAATGTATTAATTTGATAATTAGGCAAAATGCTGGAAATAATTCCTTCCCTACATAGGGGGGGCCTCAAATCTAGTTTATAACCTATAGTGTTTTTCAAATCAAAATAAGTAAATAAATAACTCAATGTTAAAGTTCACTGATTACTTGATGTCAATTTAAAATTATGTCGTTTTGGTATGATGTAGTGTGATTGTGATTTATTGACTTTTTGTCACATAGGAGATGTTGCAAGGTAGGATGATTCCAAACGCCTTATTTTATATCATATAACGACATTTACACTAAGATTTTGGAAGGCCCTAGCTTTAAAATGCCAAATGAAAACTTTGAGAAACATATCAAAATGAATAGCTTAATTTAATTTGATGTAATGATACAGTAGAATATCAAAGTATAAATTCGTGTGCCTTTTCTTTGTATGTAGCTCTTATAGCACATTCTTTCAGGGTGCCAAGTGAAAAAAAAATGCCTCATACTGAAGTTCACAAGCTTTGACTTCCATTATTAAAAATAAAAAAGCTTTTGAAAACTTTAAAGTTGCTATCATTTTTGTGATATAATTATACTGAATGGGCAGTAAAAAGTCCAGAATTTAAATTGGTTTTACATAAAGAAGGTATTCAACAACAAATATCTTAGTTTAGAGTAGTACCTGTGCTATCTTTGCCCAAACAAATCCAGAGTAGATTTTCAAATACTTACAATAAAGTAATTATTTTAAAATAACTATCTTTTATGTTTGAAGAATACAAAATGGTTTCAGAGGCAACGTTAAAAATGACACAGAATTTCATTTAACAAAATAATAGGAATTTGACAATGATTGTTGTATTGCATAATGTTATCTTCCAATTAGTTGTTTAGACTACAAATGTAAAATTTGTAAAGAAAAAAAGTTATGAGAAATTAAAAAGGACAAGAAAAAAAGCTAAGTGCTCCTTTCAATAGACCAGCAGGAATCAGCAGTACAATTATCCGAGCTATCCTACACATGTGCGTAAATACATCTTTATCCATTTTTCTTTTGGCCTTTTCCTCATTCCAGGTTTTCCTTCCCATTGAACACATTCTTTCCCTTTCATAGTGTCTATTGCACCTTTCAGATTTTATTTACTCTTTCAGATCTCACACTAGGAAGACAATACAATGTTGGTATATGTGTGTCAGATTTATTACACTTATGAGTACAGTCTCTCTCTAATTGCATTCATTTACCTATAAAAGGTGTCAATTTATTTTTTTATAGCTGAGTAATACTCTGTTGTGTAAAAATAACGTATCTTTTTTCTTAATCCATTCCTCATCTGACGGGCATTTGGGTTTTTTTTCCAAGATTTAGCTATGACAAATTGTGCTGCTATAAACATGGGTGAACATATATCTCTGTGCTATGATGGTTTCAGTGTTTTAGGAAAAATACTCAAGAGGAGAAGAGCTGGAGTAAATGGATCCTCCAATCAGGAATCTCCACACTGATTTCCATAGTGATTGTGCCAGTCTGCACTCCGATCAATAGCAGAGAAGGGTGCTTTTTCCCCCATAGCCACTCCAGCTTTTATTATTGGTTGACTTCTTGATGATAGCCGTTCTTTCTAGGCTAGGATGGAATCTCAGTGTTGTTTTAATTTGCATCTCTTGGATGACCAATGATTTTGAATATTTTTATGTATTTTTTTGCCATTTGTATTTCTTCATCTGTGAAATGTATATTCATCTCACATGCCCATTTTTTGGATTTGGTCTTTGAATTTTGGGGGCCTGAATTTTTAAATTCTTTCTATGTTCTAGATAGAAGTCCTTTATCTGAGGGCCAGCCAGTTATACTTTTTCTTTCAATTCTTGAGATTTCTTTTAACTGTGTTGGTGATTTTTGATTTGCAGAAACTTTTCAAAAAGATGAGATACCGATTGTGGATTCTTTGAAGTGTTTCTTATTCACTTTGATTTTTGTTCATAAACTCTCTACCTTACCACTGTTTTTAAGATTTCTACATACTTTCTCCTCCAGAAGATTTAGTATTAATATTTAAATATTTGATCCATTTGACTGTAGTTTAGTGCACAGTGATATCTTTGTGTCTAATGTTAGCCTTTGGCATGTGGAAAGCCAGTTTTTCTAGCACCATTATCAAAGAGGCTGTTTTTCTTCCAGTGAGCATGTTTGGCCACTTTGTTAAAGATAAAGTGGCTGAGTGTGTTTGGAATTGTATCTGCACCTTCTAATCTGTTCCATTGATCCTCAGTTCTGTTTGGTTTTTTTTCCCCAATACCATGCTGATTTTATCACAGTAGCTTTGTAGTATAATTTCAACTCAGGAATTGTGATGCCTCCTGCCTTTCCTTTGTTGTCCATGTTGCTAATCTGGGTCTCTTCTGGTTCCAGATGAATTTTAGAAATGTTTTTTCCTAGATCTGTGAAGTATAGTAATGCAATTGCAATCAGGATTGCACTGAATCTGTATAACAATTTTGAGAGTAGGGCCATTTTCACAATGCTGATTCTTCCTATCCAGGAGCAAGAAATATCTTCCCATTTTCTAAAGTGTTCTTTGATCTCTTTTCTCATAGTACTGTAATTTTCACTGTATAAATCTTTTTACTTGCTTTTTAGGATTGATTCCTAAGTATTTCATTTGCTTGGAGGAATAACTGTTTAATTTTGTGTAACTTTCTCTATGTCATACTTCAAAGTACACAGCAAAGAGGTTCACAAATAATTTCCATATTCTTCTTCAATCTATCCAGGAAAGATCATTTATGAAAATAAATAATGAAAACAATCATAATGAAATAAAGATGCTCACCTGATTTCCACAAAATCTGCTATGCAGTTTCCAATGCTATCTTCCAAGGAGAAATTGGTGAAGTGCAGTGCAACCTGTTGGTCAATGTCCACTGTAATCTTATAAACGCATTCATAATTATCAGGATAGTTATTGGGGAAGTTTGGAGATGCAAGTGTGCCAGAGTTATCTACATAGTCTTGCAGGCATACTGCAAAAACAAACAGACCACAGGGAAAAACATTCATAACACACTCAGCAGTGCACACTGCATTAATTTATGCCCACGAACTGATTTTTAAGTGTATTCTAGACTATTCAAAGAATGATTTTATTTTGAAACATTTTTTGTTTTAAAACCTTCAAGATGAAACAATAAACCATAGCTGTGTAGTACTAGTTATTACTTATATTTTGAAATACAGTAACTTTTCTTGTCTTGAAAGTGTAATTTTTTTCTAATCCATGTAAATTACCATAAGCATTAAAAATTTAAGTTCAATTATAGAAATACTTTAGAGCACTTAGTAATAATTCAATTCTTTAATGAAATCCTGGATATAATAAAACAATATTATCAGTGCTCTGGAATAAAACAACTGTTTTCTCAGCATGTTACTCTCAGAGACTTTTTAAAAAGAGTAATTTTTTGGTGCAAAAAGTTAAAACCCAATTCTGAAACCACACAAAAGCATTACAAGAAAGAAAATAAATAGCCAGTTATATATGGTGATTCAGAAAATTGTAATCAAGCTGAGACAGGATATAGATACATATGAATATATCACAAACAATTTACATTTTCCTAAGAATGCAAGATGTGTTTCACATTAGAAAAATTCATCCTAATAAACCACATTAAGAAAATAAAGAACAAATGGCTCAGTGACTGTGGAAAAAAATGAATAACATTTAAGTTCCATTAATTAAATAAAAAAACTTTCAAGTAACCTAGAAGTAGGTTGTCTTAATCAAATAAAAGGTAGCAAACATCACACTTGAAGTGAGCTATAAAAGGCTCAAGTCAACAACTTCTGACATTGCCAGTCTTATGGAAAACCCACTACTATTATAGACTACTGGGCTATATTGGAATAGTTTGCTGAATTCACACACCTATAATATTTAAGTGACAATAGAATACCCTTCTCTAACAAAACTAAACAAAAAAAGGGGATACAAATGAACAACCATTTTGTATGTATATTCAAAATATTAGGATAGATATACAGCTGCTTTTTCTTAATTCAGTGAATACAAATATTTGTTCTATAGTGTTAGTGAACAGGGTATCATGTCTACATCTTGTACAATGAACAACCAGTAAGACAATAATTTGCAGTGTATTAACTGTTGAAACTGTCCTACTAATCGGTGTTGAAACTGTCTCATTGCTCTTTGTTTCTCAATCTTTGAAAAATTTAAAAAAACTAAAAATGAGACCTAGGGAGGCTGCCTGGACCCAAGGTTTCCCTCCTCTATGCCCTGGGTTGTTTCCTGGGAAACCAAATAAATGAATAAATTTTTTTTTTTTTTTTTGTCATTTTTGAGACAGGGTCTCACTATGCAGTTCAGGCTGGCCTTAAGCTCACTTTGTAGCTCAGGCTGGTCTCGAACTCACAACAATCCTCCTGCCTCAGCCTCCCAAGTGCTGGGATTACAGGCATGCGCCACCACGCCCGGCTAAAAATTAAAAAGAAATGTTTTCCATTTAAAATAAGGATCAGGACAAAACATTACCTGTGAGCTAATGACACATTGCTCTCCGTGATGGCGAACCTTTTAGAGCAGCAGCCCACTGTGGCCCCAAGGCTGTAGGTTCGTCACCACAGAGACCAGGGATGGCCACCCATTGGCTGTACAGAGTGAAGAGGAGCCATCCTGGACCCCATATGAAATACATAATAGAATATGTGAGCATGTCTTAAAACTCCTTTAACTTACTGAATTATTTTATAAAATAACAAGAAAAAGAAATGATTAGTTCTCTTCTTTTTTTTTTTTTTAATTTGCTGTAAAATAGTTTTCACCAAAGTATATACTGATGACAAATGAAAGCAGGCCCCTCAGACATGAAGTGGAGTGAGAGTGGAAACAGAGCAACCTTCAGTTCAAGTCCCGCTCAAACACTGACAAGCAAGGTTGTGACCTTGGCCCAGAGACTCCATCTCCTTGAGTCTCAGTTTCCTCGTCTCTACACCTCTGAACACAAGGATAAGAGAGATAATGTAACCAAAGTGCTTGTCTTCTTATACACTGATCCTAAATGGTAGTAATCATCATTATCTTTAAAACATATTATGTATTAAAAAGGCATAAATTATAAGTAATAAGTTATCCATAGAATACTCTGCTAAATATTATTTAGCACAATATCTAGACAATGTTGTTTACTAAAAAAAAAAAAAAATCAACCATTGTGGTTCAGTAGATTTTAACATTCGTCCTCATGTCAGACTGTACATTTAATAATCAAACTACTTCTAGTCCCTTCAAATCTGAGGGAGACTTGAAAAGAAGAAAACTGGTTTGAATGCATTTTTTTTTTTGTCTTGTATTGCTTTTTGCCATGCTGGAGATTGAGTCCACTTGCACAGTCGGCGAGTGCTCTACAAGTCAGCCACAGCCCTGGCAGGAACCCATTTTCAATGTATCTTTAGTTGCATCAAATGATAACCAAAACAGAGTCCAGACATAGACGGAGCTCTCTGACTAAAAGGCTTTGTGAGAGAATAGCTATTATACTTTATTGCAAGTAAAAATAAAATTAGGATGTTTTGGTATGTTTTTGTTATATAATCATATGCAGAACAACAATGGAAATAGGAAAATCACTGAAATGAAAAGCACAAAGAAAAATATTATTATAGGTTCTGCTAATGATGGATAACCCACGGAGTAGTGGCCACTTACCAAATAGTGATTTGACTATATTTTAATCTACCAAGGATTCATTTTACTAAAGGGATATCCAGAGTGCTACTTAACTCTAAAAGTAATTATTTCATGCGAAAAGCATGGAAGAATGTCCTTTTTTGTAGTCTGCCAAATGTTTTTTACAAGGGAGAATGAAGGTCAAAGAGAGGTACCATACCTAGTCTACTCTGAGAGGCAAGATAGAACTATCTTGTGTACTTCTAAAACAATTTGCAATTAGTCTGCAGGAGAATGCTACATACAGTCTGCTTCCCAGGAAGGGAGCTGGAGATTTTTTAAATGTTGTATGACAAAATTTATTTAGTTTTATATTTGTTTATAATGTCTTACAAACACTTCTTTAATTATAATTATTTTATACAAACAGTTTTAAAATGTAGTTATATTTTTCATTTGCTTTTTTTACTTCAGATCATCTGTTTAGAGTAATTTTCCTTGTTAAGAGCAAACTTTTGCAGTTTTCTTACTGAGGTTCTGTCTTAATAACATTCTGAGCAGCAGTGAGTCATTTCCTTGTGCTTTCCCCTTGTGCCAAGGATTGGCTCCTGCAGGAGGGAGGGGTCTGCTCACCTCTACCCAAATTGGATTTGAACAGCCAGCATCTTTTCTGTGCAGACACAAAGGCAAACTCTGTTGTCTGATGTGTTCGAACGATCTTCACAGTGTTCACTTTGCCTGAAATATTTACCCAAACACCTACCTCTCTTTCTCTTCTAATACATTCCTGAATATGTAAACTCTTCCTTATTATTTAACATCTAGTTCACATGCCATTCCTATGAAAATTCTCCCAAGCAGGAAGAATTTTTTTGCAATTTTTATGTGATTATACTTCTTTCAGTAGACCTTAGGGTATAAATAAAGCTCATTAACTATCACTGTGACCACAATACCTGACCCACAGCAGATTCTATTTATTTATTTATTTTTAAATTATTATTATTACTCACTTGCTTGATATGGGGTCTCACTACAGAGCTCAGATTCATAGTGATAATCCTGTCCCAGCCTTCCCATTTGGGTTTACAGACATGCACCATCCCACTTGGTTTCGGGGCTGTCATAGCATGTAATACCAGGGTTTGAACTCTTGGTCCTTGCACTTATCAGGCAGGTACTTAGAACTCTGAGCTATCTCTCTAGCCTTGAGTTCCATTTATTAAACTTATATTACATAAATGTGTTGAAAACTGGAGTGAGACACAGATCCAATTTCTCCCATTCTGTCTACCCCACCCAGTCCTCCCGTTTAGATGAACTTCTATTTTTATTACTGAACAATTCCTAAATTTTTCCCCTTCCTGTCCTCTCTGCTGAATTGGATGAGCTTCTTTAATAATTATTTTATAATGTTTATTGAATCTAAATTGCAGGAAACTGTTTCCAGCCATTGTGACAAGATACTGGTACTCAGTAGGCCCCTCCCCTTCACAAATAAATTCAACAAGGGCAGGCGGTATAGCTCAGCAGACTAAGCGCTTGCTTAGGCAAGCGCAGGGACCAGTGTTCAATCCTTGGTTCCCCAAGCCCTGCCGGCCCCACCTTGGGGTGCAATCCGGGTGTGGTGGCGCACGCCTGTAATCCCAGCACATGGGAGGCAAAAAGCAGGAAGATCACCATGAATGTGGGCTGCATGCATAGTGAGACCTTGCAACAAAAAAAATTGAAAAAAAACAAATAAATTCAACAAGATATTGGGCAGCCGGAGGTGTATTACTGTGGCCCTTGACAGACAGCAAAGTCATATGTGCAAGACACTTGTTTTTTCCTAACCCTTGAAATGGGGAGAATTTCCTGGCCACAGCAGGGAGCAGAAATCCTGGTAGTGAAAGACAGTCATTCGGAGCTAAGAAAACAGAGGTTAGGATTTAAGCAGCCAGGGTGGCTGGATCTACAAAGAAATGCCCAGAGTGGCAGAGAGCGCAGAGAAGCAAGCCAGATATCTGGGAGGGCTGCCCCAAATTCCTTGTCAAGCAGGGACTGGGCATACGGTGAAGCTTTAGTGGGCATTCTGGGAGTAGATGCCATAGGCCGGAAGTAGACCCGAGATACTAGAGTCCGGGAAGTTTAGGAGACTACAGAGTTCTTTCAGAGCCAGACTGGAGACACCTTATCTATACCCCAAGTATCCAGCTGAGATACCAAAAGGCTACACTGCATGAGCGAAGCCCTCGAAGGCTGGGATTACAGGTGAGCGCCACCACACCGGGTTCATGATACATTTGTAAACATTCACAGATCAAAGAAGTCACAAAGCACCTAGAAAACACTTAGAACTGAAACCTATGGAAAAGATAACTTGCTGAAATTTGCAAATAAAGCAGTGATTTAAGGCATTCACATTGTACTACAGAGCAGAATTAGTTTATCTTCAAAAGACACTAGACAAAGTGAAGAAAACTAAGCCAATAATTGAAAAAAAGAAATAAAAAATGAGAACAGAAAACCCATTAAGTGAAAATAAAATAATAGAAAAAAACAAAGTCAAAAATTCATTGCCAAAAATTATTAGAGTTGATAGAATTTCTAGCAAAATTGATCAAAGAAAAAATAAAATATACAAATTAATATTTTTCAGGATGAAAACAGAGGTAGTACTATATTCTCTCCAGGCAATGAAAAGAATAGACTACATATGATTAAAAACAGTGCAAAAAATTTCACAACCTAGGTAAGATACACCAATTCTCTCACAAATTGCCATAGAAAAAAACATACAGAGCCTCCATAAAGCCTATCAATCAAAGGTAAGGTATGGAAATTTTATTTAAAAACTGCCCTATAAGAAATAGCTATAGGCTCAAATAACTTCACTAGCGAAATTCAATCAATTAAGGAAATGTATATATTATACCAACTGGGGAAAGTAAGGAGACAACACTTTGTACTTCATTTTAAAAGAACAAATGTTACTCAGACCAAAGATGTTAAAAAAAATCCTACAGATAAATATCAAACATAGACACAAAGTCCTCTGCAAAATTTTAGCTTAGGGATCAGCCAGATAGCTCAGCAGACTAAAGTGCCTGCTTAAGCAGATGTAGGGATTGAAGGTTTGATCCCCCGGGAAACACTGAGACAGAGATTGAGACTGGGCGTGATGGCGCATGCCCATAATCCCAGCACTTGGGAGAAGTGATTCTCCTGTGAGCCCAATCTACATAGTCAGACCAGGTGGACCCTGCACTAAATACAAAAATAAATAAATAATAGATAAAATAAAATTTTAGCTTAATAATTCCTGATAAACACAAATTTACAATATATTATGACAAGTAGAGTTTGTCCAAGAGTGCAAAATTGTCCCGATATTGGAAAACCAATCTATAAAATGTATGCTATTGATTAGATTCAAAAGGAAAAAAGTTATGGTAGCAAGAAAAGATGCAGCACAATCTGTGATAGCCAAATCTTGGAAACAACCAAGATGCCTGTCATACGGAGAATGTTTGGAAAAGATGTGATATCTTTATACAATGGAGTATTACTTGACTATAAAGAATGACAAACTCGAAGCCTTCATATTTAAGTGGATGCCACTTGAAGATGTACTTATAAGTGAAATAAATCACACCCACATGTGTAAATATTATATAGTCTCCTGAGTATAAGAACTCAAAAGAAAAAAAAAATAAAAAAATAAATAAATAAAAGAACTCAAAAGAAGAAATACAAATAGAAAGATATAACACAATTAAAAGGAAAGTGAGAACTTGAGGACTGGACAATGAGGAGAAGGCAAGGAGAAAAGCTGGGAAACATGACAGGGGAAAAACCACACATTTATACGCACAAGATGGGTAAGGCAATGATACTGAGAAACATCAGCAGGTTTTTGAAAATAGCAATTAATTGGTAGGATTCTCACCCTGACTAACTATACATGTTGATACCTGTGAACGAAACAACTGCACTGAAGATAGCAATGTGTAATAGAAGGGTCACGCTTGGAATGCCTGTCATTCTGGTCTTCTAAATATGTAATTCTTGTCATGACATACCATTTATTACCACACTGTCTTTCAAGTAAAAGTTTTTTTTTTTTTTCTTAGATTAAGGGTAACAACAACAATAAAAAAAGATACAAGAAAAAAAAGTCACAGGACTGTCTGTCGTGCTACATTGTTGTATATGGTTAGATTTCTAAATTTTTTGCGCAAAAATATGTGTTTATTCCTATTTTTTAAATTTTTTCTTCATATTCTGTAGGGACTTAACATTTAATATATCAATACTTGATGGAAAATACGTGTTCCATGTTATACCTAAGATGATTGATACTTAGACAGATAGTTACGGTAAAATGTTGCAGGGTAATAATCAGCTTCTTTTCTTCTTTTTTTTTTTTTTTTTTTTTTGTCTTTTTGAGACAGGGTCTCACTATGCAATCCAGGCAGGCCTTAAGCTCACTTTGTAACTCAGGCTGGTCTCAAACTCACAACAATCCTCCTGTCTCAGCCTCCCAAGTGCTGGGATTACAGGCATGCACCACCCAGCTTCTCTTCTGAAGAGTTAACAACCTAAGTTTGCAGATCAAAAACTAGAGAAAAGGAAGGGCTGTAAGGTCAGCCAAAATTTTGGCCCTAACCTTTCAAGGTCAGTGAAGACTCAGGACAAAGGAGAATCTATGCTACAACATCATGTAACTCAGTTGTGTACCAAATTTTCTGATCAAAGAGATTATTGGGCCACAGAGGAAAGTGGTCAGTGATGGAGAGTCACATGGAGAGAAAACATTCTCTCAGGCTTTCACAGAAAACAAATTGGTCAAGCAATAGCCATAACTCATCCATAAGGCTGACACTGGCAAAGGATCTACAAAGTGCAGTATGGGGCTGCAAGATAAATCCTGAGGGTAGGACATTTACCTTATCAGATACAAAAATTACATTTCTTGTTATATAGGTCTTACTTTTTCTTCATCTTAACCATCCAGCAGAAAAGTATAAAAATGAAGTATATAAAGTAAAGCCATGTTAATATGCTGAGCTGTGAAAGCTCAAGTCAACAACTTCTGTGGATGACATACTACTATTGTGGACCGCTGGACTGTGCTGGATTGTTTTGCTGAATTCAAACACCTATAATATTTAGGTGCCGGTGGAATGCCCATCTCTGACAGGACTAAACAAAAAAGGGGATACAAAGGAAGGACCATTTTGTATTTGTATATAAAGAATAGGATAGATACACAGCTACTTTCACTTAATTCAATGAGTACTAATAGTACTAATAGTATTTGGACAGGATATCCTGTCTGCTTCTTGTACTATGGGTAACCACTAAGATGATAACAATGTATTAATTATCGAAACTGTCTCCCATCCAAGTACTAACCAGGCCTGACCCTTCTGAGATCAGATGAGATCGGGCGCGTTCAGGATATCTTTTTGTTATTTCATACATATATTTACTGGTTTACAAGGAAACTAATAATGTTCACTCAGTAAATTAAAACTAGTTAAATGTGTACTCCCAATCTATATACCACATTTCACTGAAATATACTAACATTTAATATAAACTGTCCTATTAATCAGTTTTTTTTTTTTTTTAACCATTGATGAACTCAAGACCCTTGCACTTGCCAGGGAATCCTTTATTCCACTGAGCCATCTCCCTGGCCCCCTATTAATCAGTTTGGGTTACTGTCTCATTGCTATTTGATTCTCAATAAAATAAAATTAAAAAACAAGGAAAGATGTAGAAAAATATTTTACAAATTCAACATCCATTGTATAGAAATACCACATCTTTTTCAACCATTCCTCATGTGACAGGCGTCTTGGTTGTTTCCAAGATTTGGCTATCACAAATTGTGCTGCTATAAACACAGGTACACATATATCACTATGATATAATGTTTCAGTTCCTCTGGGAAAATTCTCAGTAGGGGGATAGCCGGCTTGAATGGGATTTCCAGTCCTACATTTGTGAGGAGTCTCCACACTGATCTCCACAATGGTTGTACCAGTCTACATTCCCACCAGCAGTGGAGAAGTATTCCCTTTTCCCCACATCCTCTCCAGCATTTGCTGTTGGTTGATTTCTTTATGATAGCCATTTCTATTCAATGGAATATTACTCAGCTATAAAGAATGATAAACTTGAAGCATTTATATTGAAGTGAATGCCACTTGAACATATATTCATAAGTGAAATAAATCAAACACATGTGCAAGTATTGCATAGTCTCCCAAGTATAAGAAATCAAAAGAAGAAATACAAATAGAAATATATAACAACAACTAAACGGAATTTAGTCAGATAGTTAGGGTAAACTGAACTGCATATGCTGCAGGGCACTAATCAGCTTCTCTTCTGGATGGTTGACAACCTAAGTTCACAGATCAAAAATTGGAGAAATGGAAGGGCCGCAAGGTCAGCCAACATTTTGACCATTAGCCTTTCAAGGTCAGTGAAGACTCAGGACATAGGAGAACCTGTACTGTAACATCATGGAACTCAGTTGTGTCCCAAATATTTTGATCAAAGAGATTATGGAGCCACAAAGGAATGTGACTGATGATCTATAGTATGCCTAAGGAGAATCACATGGAGAGAAAACTTTCTCTCAGGCTCTCACAGAGAGCAAACTGGTCAAGCAATGGCCGTGACTCATCCACATGGCTGACACTGACAAAGGATCTACAGAGTGAGGTATGGGGATACAGGATAAATCCTGAGGGAACTTGACTGACCTCATCAGATACAGAAGCTACATTTTTTGTTATATAGGTCTTGCTTTATCTCAGTCTTAACCATCCAGCAGAAAAGTATAAAAATGAGATATCTAAAATAAGGCCATAATAATAAGCTGAGCTGTAATGGCTCTAGTCAACAACTTCTTCAGATAACCCACTATTATTGTGGACTGCTGGACTGTGTTTGATTGTTTTTCTAAGTTCAAGCACCTATAACAATTGAATGACAATGGAATGTCCATCTTTGACAGGACTAAACATAAAAAAAAAAGGATACAAAGGAAGAACCATTCTGTGTTTGTATAAACAGTACAGTTAGGATAAACATGCAGTACTTCTGCATAATTCTATGAGAAGCAAGATTTGCACTAATAGTGTTTGGACAAGTTATTCTGTTGGCTTCTTGTACTATGGACAACCACTAAGAAGATAACAAGGTAGAAAGTATTAATTATTCAAACTACTATAATTCAGCTTTAAAAAAGTAAGATAAGTATTCAGCTACATTCTCTTAATTCATTGATTAGAGACATCTGCTCTAATAGTGTTTGTAAGTAGAATATCATGTATGCACCTTATACGACAAAAAACACACTACAAAAACAATATGGGGGGGCCAGGGAGATGGCTCAGTGGAATAAGCACTTCCCTGGCAAGTGCAAGGGCCTGAGTTCAATCCCCGCTTCTGCCAAAAAA
>PVKA01019583.1:0-11689 GCA_004027165.1 Ctenomys sociabilis | reverse complement strand
GCCAGCCCCACCCCCTAGGGCCCGCTGAGACAGCGATTGAGACTGGAGGTGATGTCACACACCTGTAATCGCAGCTCTTGCAAGGCTAAAACAAAAGGATCACTACCAGTTTGATCTACACAATGAGACCCTGTAGACCCTGTACTAAAATACCTTCAAAAAACCCTCAACATCCATCCCTGATAAAAACTATCAGCAAGCACAAGAAAAAGGAAATTTCTCAAGCTCATAAGGAGCATATATAACAAGCCCAGAACCACCATCACACTCAACCAGCAAAGAACTGAATATTTTCCTGCCAAGATTAGAAAACGGGCCCATATATCTGAACTCAGCCATTTTATTTAAGATTATACAGCAAATTCTAATCAATGCAGAAACATCGAGTCACAAAAATAGTGTCCTGATTCACAGTTACAATCATCTTTTATAGAATTCATTAAAGAATTTAGAAAAACTTTATCAGAACTAATACTGAGTTTATCAAGATTACAGAATATGAAATAGATATCTGACAATTTAAGTTGTATATATTAGCCAAACTGGAACATAAAATTTAAAAAGCTATTTGGAATGCCATAAAACACTTAAATTTAGTGTTTAGTAGGAAAGTAAAAGCTCTATACTAAAAAGTTCTAAAACATTCCTGAAAGAAATTAGAAAAAGTCTATCCAAATATAGAGCTAAAAAAATCTTTATGGGTTAGAAAATTTAATTTTTTTTTTTTTGCGGAACTGGGGATTGAATTCAGGCCCTTGTGCTTGCCAGGGAAGCTCTTACTCCACTGAGCCATCTCCCAGCCCAGAAAATTTAATTTATGATGTCATTGCTTCTCAAATTGATCTCTAGATTCAATACAATCTATTTTAGTTACACTTCCTTCATTGCTGGGACAAATACCCGACACTCAAAATGAGAGAAGGAAGGGTTTATTTAGCTCACAGTTACTGGAGGTTTCAAGACACTGCAGGAGAGGCAGGGTCACTGCCGTGTCCTGGATAACCCTCTCCACACCCCTGAGAAGGCACAGGCCAGTCAGATTAATGGTTTGCCTCCTCACCCTGCCCCTTGGGCCCTGCCCTGGTCCTCTGGACCTGCCCCTCAAGCCACTTGCTGCTCTTCCAGCTTCATCTGCCCTATAACTTACATGAGGCTTTGGGGAGACAACTAGACACAAA
Source organism: Ctenomys sociabilis (assembly GCA_004027165.1). Lineage (NCBI taxonomy): Eukaryota > Metazoa > Chordata > Mammalia > Rodentia > Ctenomyidae > Ctenomys > Ctenomys sociabilis. The sequence continues at coordinate 10,511 of PVKA01019583.1, read as the reverse complement.
TCATAACACAATCAAATTTCCAGATTTTGGTACAAATTAAGAATTTGAGGGCCAAGGCTGGCAAGGTAGCTCAGCAAACTGAGGAGGAAGAGGAGAGGAAGAAGAGGGAGAGGAGAGGGAGGAGAGCAAGAAGGAGGAGGAGGAGGAGAATGAGGAAGAGGAGAAGAAGGAGGAGAAGTTGTTGTTGAAGGCCAAGGCAGGAGATAGTTTAGTAGCTTATTTGCCTCCCTAGCAAGTGCAAGATTATGAGTTTGATCCCCAATACAAAAAAAAAATCTAAAATATATATAGAAATCCAAAGAATCTGAAATGCACAAAACAATCTTGAAAAAGAAGTAACAATCTATAGGTTTTATTCTTTGAGATTTAAGATACACTGTAAAGCTACGTAATATTAAAGAATAATACAGTGTCTTTTGTTATAGAGAGAAATATGCAGAGCCCCACTTACACATGGGCAGCTACATTTCAATAATGCAAAGTCCATTCAAACCACGAGAAAGGAGGAATGGCAAAGTTCAAATGGCATTTGGATAATGAAATACAACTCACTAAATAAAAACTTTGTTATGTCACTTACACATTAGCTCAAAATGAATCATAGATATAAAGCTTCAAATTATAAAGCTTTTAAAAGGGTGCACAGGGGAATGTCCTCATAACTTTGGTAAGCAAGTAGTTTGCAGACCTGAAACAATACCCACTAACCATAAAAGGAAAAGTATGTTGAATTTCTTCTCATTGAAATAGAGCAGAAAAGGAAAAGGGACTCATATTATGAAAAGATATTTGCAATAAATTTATTCAATAAAGGATGCCTGCAAGAAAAATGTAATAAGACTTAATGAGCAGAAATCAAACATATTCAAAACTGAACAAAATGAGTAAGAAATCTCAGCACCTGGGAGGCTAAGACAGGAGGATCACTGCAGGTTCAAGGCCAGTTTGGGCTACAAAATGAATTCAAGACCAGCCTGAACCACATAGCAAGACCTTGTTTCAAAAAGATAAGAAAACAAAACAAAACAGTGCGCAACATAATTTTCACTAATGGGCATCTGGCAAAAGATAATTTAATAATTGTTCAAAAGCACATGGAAAGTACCCATCACCACTAGCCATCAGGAAATGCTGATGGCAGCCACGGTGTGCTACTTCCACGCAACGGCGAGACACTGAAAATGAGAAAACTGATAATACTAGGAACTGGCAGTGGTGAAAAAAGAATGATTTCCTTTCCACTCCTAGTGATCTATTTAAGAGAATTCTTCAGTCTACAAAAATGTACAATATTCACAATAGCTTTTCTGTAATAGCTAAAACCTGAAAATTACACAGCTATCTAACATCAGGTATTGGTAATCAAATCATGATACATCTGTCCAATGGAAGGTCATTCATTAATAAGAACTACTGACACGTAAGTCAGGGTGAATGAGTTTCAAGGGCATTATGCTAAGTGAAAGAGGCCAGATGCACAGATGGGATGCCCGCTGACTTTGGACAGTGGAAACCACATACAGTGAGAGAAGGCAGGTCTGCAGCATCTGAAACAGAGGTGTGATAGACAGAGCACTGACCAAAAGGAGGCTAGGATATTTTCTTGGGTGACAGAAGTGTTCTAGAAAGGAGAGGATGTTAAATGCATGTTCACATTTTCTTTTAATTATAGGTAAATTTTGTCTTATGAAATTATAGAACTATGATCTGTGCCATATTAAAAGTTTAAAATTTCTGTGCAAAGACTGAATTCTCATAGACTGGGTGGGGTGGCACACGCCTGTATCCCAGCACTTGAGAGGCTGAAGACAGGAGGATCCCTACGAGTCCAACCTGTGCAGTGAGACCCTGCAGACCCTGTACTAAATACATTAAAAAAAGACTGAATTCTCTGAAGGAAATCTAATATAAAATTTATACATCTAATAAATAATAAATAAAACTTTTTTCACCATTGCCAGTTGTTAGTATTATCACTTTTTTTTTTATTTTCAGTGTCTAGTCATTGTGTGGAAGTAGCAATTATGAGTTTCGTCAGCATGTGAAATATCATATATGGAGACTTATTGTAAATACTTTAAAAATAGAATAATACTAAAAGTTCACTATAGATTTATCTATAGAGGAAGAAAAAAATAGTTCTCTGAATTTGGTTCTCTGAAGTATTTCTTGAAAGGTTACAAAGTTCTCTTAATTACATTGAAGTTTGCACAATATTCCCTTTTTTCCTTGGCAATGTAAATGGCTCTAAACAATTCTAGTATTGAAAATAGCCCTAAACTTTAGTTTTCCTCTTGTGTTATGCAGCAAAGCACAAATAATTCACTTGAATGTGTTCACATAAAGGATATTTGTGTAATGTCATGGTGTTTATCACATCAATAAAAAGTACAAACATAAAAATAATGCCTCTGCTTTGGTTTTTTCTTATGTTGCCAAGGTAAATTCAAATACAACAGCAGTGAGCCTGTTATCAGATGAAGAAGAAAAGTGCATTTCTCCCACCCTCTATATTCAACTGAATTAGTAATGGAAAAGCACATCTCTGAAGATCAAAGGCAATTGTTGTTAGAACACACAGATTATTTCCTGTGCTCTGTTTCAAAAAAAAAATTGCTTCAAAGTAAAGAAAGAAAACAGAGAAAAAATGCAAACATCTTTTGTGGACCATTACAAAATCTCAAAACTAGATTTTTTCCTAAAATGACAATATTTCTCTGCCTTCGTTAAGGATTTGCACGTGAGTTTGGTTACTGGCTGTGAAGTTCGTGATCAAAAGGAAAAGTCAGAAACATAGATAATCCTCCCACCCACACAGGAATGAAAGTATCGGACACACGAGATTTGAACAGTAGAAACAGGATAAGCTGATTCTATAGATACAAGGATGCGCTACATAAGGAGACCTAGATGTTGGCTAACTGTTTCGCTGACTCTCTGAAGGAAAACTGGCATAATTTTACAATCTCCCTAAGGTTCAACATGCAGATTATGGTTTCGGAATTCACTTAGGAGACTTGGTTTTTGAAGGAATCCATACAACCTTGGATTTTCAAGATATAAGATAAACACCTAACTGAAAGAAGCATCAAGGGCTTTTGTTGCCATGATTGCCTTAACATTCTTCAAAGAAAAGACTCAAGAGAAGATATAATTTAATTACAAGATTAATTTCTCCCTCAGGAAAGAAGTGTTCTTAGCCAAAATCTGGTTACAATTAGCATTTGATGGTAACAATCATTTGTTTTCCTTTTCCCTCATAGAGACCAATTCAAAAAAGTATGGAACTCAAGTAGCATGGTAAAACAGTGTTCGAATGTCAGCAATCATATTTAAAATTTGCTAATTTCACGGTTTTTACAGTTCTAATCTATTGGTAATATCTAATTTGTCTCTTCTCTGATCTTGTGAGTCAGCCAGGGATTATCATCCCAACTTCTTACGTGTGCATGAGCAGTCACATTCTGGAGTGCAGCTGTGAGTAGCACTTACTTCATACACGGCCAAGACAGTACTGGAGCACAAGCTCTTTCTCCATCCTGTGTTCTGATAAGCCCTAGTTTCTCTACATAGACAATGTCAATTGAGGAATAGAGATGATTCTAAGGGGCTAAAAATATCACAATTAATCATTTTACTCAGCATTTCCATTCTAAGACCAACAGATATAACAAATAAGATAAGTGTATAGTGCTTGGATAGCTGTATGTACAAGTACAAAAGTGTAAGAAAATCTTAAACAATAAGAAAGTCATTTTAGAGGTTATAGGAGACTTTCCAGTGGGAAAATACCTGAGTATTGTGTAGCAGAAAATTTGTAATTCAAGGCAGAAAGCATAAGAGAGGCTATGACTTGTCCAAATTATTCCAAGAGATTCTAAAGCTAGATGGAACACAAGGCCTGGCTTCCTCACCTATCACCTTCCTTTGTGCTGTAACAATATTCCACAGCCCGTCACAAACAGTTATAATGCCATTCACCATTGCATCTTGTAATTTGGTGGCAATTTATGGACTAAGGTTTAACTTTCAGAGTTTCTGATGAACTATGAAGACATTTCATTTGTCACCAGAATTTTTAGTAAAACATATGTTTTAATATATGTTTATATTTATCCTGATATATATATATATATATATATATATATATATATATATATATATATATATATATATATATATATATATATATATATATATATATATACACATATATATATATATATATACAGGATATCTATCTATAGATTTATCTGTAATTGTTTTAGTTTAGTTTAGAATATCTTTTTTTTTCCTTTTCTTTTTTAATGTATTTGGTACAGAGTCTACAGGGTCTCACTACACAAATTGGACTCATAGTGATCCTTCCTGATTTTTAGCCTCCCAAGCACTTGGATTATAGGCATGTGCGACCACTTCCAGTCTCAATCCCAGTCTCAGTGTGCCCTGGAGACAGGGCCATCGAACATCCGGCCCCTGTTTCTGCCAAAGCAAGAGCTTTAATCTGCTGAGCTGTCTGTACAGCCCTAGTAGAATATCTGGATGAAACCCTAATACCTGAATTTGTAACAAGACAATTTCCCGTTTCCTAATGTCTTATGAACATCACAGTTAGTGAATACTGTCCTCTTCCTATTTCTTCCACATAAATCCTCTTTGTCTTTTTTAGTTACTATTTCTTAATTCTCTACTCCTAGAAACCTTCTCTGTGCTCATTACAGGATAACTGATGAAAAACAGCACTAAATACTCCTGGGCCTGGGTGGGGGATGGGGCCTGGGGGATTCCTGTGTCAGGAAGAGGAGATTAGGAAAGCCTAGCACAGCTCACAGTTAGCCTGTATTGTTGTGCTTGTGAACATTCTTGGCCATGTCTCTGGGAAATCATAAACCCTTTTAGGAAACATAACCCCTTCACCACAGTTTTACTCTAGCTCTGAAATGAACGGTACCAACCACAGCATGTGCACTTCATCTCCAGCATTTCCAAGGGCTAATAAATCAAAACATGGCAAAAGAAATGGGTTGCATATTGGAAACTGTTTATTTGGTTTGGCCTCTAAACTAACTCACTATGTATTCTTAGGAAGATGAATTCAAAATTATATACTGCTATCTCCCTCCTTTAAAAATTAACTGGACTGGGTTTACATTTTGAACTTCTCTTTTTTTTGGGTGGAATGGGGGATTGAACTCAGACCCTTGCACTTGCCAGGGAAGTACTTATTCCACTGAGCCATCTCTCTCCCTGGCCCTTGAACCATCTCTCCAGCCTTTGAAATTTCTTGATGAACCTTAAAATTACATTTATATCAATAGTGCAGATACAAACAAACAGATCTCAGGAAGTGGCACTAAACTTTGTATAACAGACTCTCATATATCCACTCTGCTCTGTTCTCTTCCATACTTTGAACAAATGCACACATGAATGAACCAATAATTATAGATTGGAAGCTGTTGGGCTAGATGTTACAAAAATTTTTATCTAATATTAAGTTTGAAAATGAATCAAGTACATTCCTCTGTTTCTGTTATATTCTTTTAAACTCTTAGTAAAATTATATATTATTGCATCTGTAATAGATGTCAATGAATTATAAAAGTATAATTTAAATTGGTGATTTTAATCATCAATTATATTGTCACAGGATTCAAATATTTTGTACTTTAAATTAGCAAACAGAGAAGAGCCAGTCTCACAATCAATCATTGGGATTTTCTTAAGAGTTTCTACCTACTACAATCTCGCTTGTTGCATCTTTCATTTTTACTTCCTCAGGCACCTCTGGACAAAGGCAGAACAGTATCGCGGAAGGGAGTCAAAGCAAAACAAAACACCAAGCTGCTCTCTTTCCTTCCTCCCAAACACGTATTTAAGGGGTGACATCATGGCCATGTGGCAGGAACTACAGATGCAAAAGTAACTGGATTTAAATCAGGAAATTTCACCTTTATCAGACAAAGATGGGAAAGATTTTAGCAGGGAAACACATGCTGGCTCAACCAGACAACAGCATCCAAAAACCAGAATTATTGCTCTGAATTACTTCTGCATGAGCAATAAAAGAGGTTAAGGGCCAGTAACTGAGCTTCTACTGCTCATATTTTATTCTATAGGAGACGACCAAAGTAAGATGATAACTGAAAAGAAAGAGTCCTCATATTTCTGTGTTTCCAAGGCAGCAGTTCATTCTGCCGCTGGCTGGTGGGGAGAGCCAAGCAGCTCCTGTTTCGGTCTCTTGAGCCCAGCACTTCCCTAAGAAATACTCTGGAGCCACCCTCAACAATTCTTGAGAGCCAATCACTCTATGGGAAACTGTGACAGGCTCCAGAATTACAAGATGAAGGTGTCATAGGGCTTCCTGCATCCAGTCATCTGTTGTCATTTAGATGACTTGACCACATTCACCCAAATGATGAGTTCATCTAGCAAAAAGACACAGCAAGCAGCAGAGCTGAGCCAAAGAACAGAAAGTTCCCATCCCTCATCTGTGGTTCAGCCCTGTCTGGATCTAACTGAGGCTGAAGTAGGGATCAGCACACAGAAGAAGGGTGGAGAGTCTGGAATCATTGCCTCAATTTCATTTTTTTCCCCCATCTGAATAATTAGGGAGCTTTCATCTACTTTACTTAGGCTTTCACTTTTTCAAATTCAGATGAGAAACTAAACACAATTGGAAACCAGAAAGCACTAATTTTACCCCATCATTTTTTATCATTTCTTTTTGCTTCTTCCTTTCATTGGGGCAGGGGCCTCCTGGCAATTGAACCCAGGGTCCAAGTAAGCTAAGTGTGTATTCTACTGCCAACCCTTGCTCACCTGCTTAGGAGTTACCTTTCCTGTAAAGCTTCTTTCTTTTTTGCATTTCACTTTTATTTTATCTTAACTTCTAAAAAGGGAAGTTTGTAATTGAAATATTTCTTCCATTTTTTATTGCATATGTTTCTGATGCATAAGAATTACATTTGCACACTTCATGTGTCAAAGTTAAGTAAACATATTACATTTTGATCCTTTCTATTTCCTCTCTCCTCCCTCCTATCTCCTCTGTCCCCAGATTCCTTGCCTATCTCAACAAAGCCTATCATCCTACATCCTGTCATCCATCTTCTATTTCTAAAACATTTACAACTTGAGTGTCTCATGTAAGAGAAACCAAGCAATATTTGACCTTTGGTATGTGATTCAATTCATTTAGTATTATGGTCTCAAGATAAAAAAAAAAAAAAAAAACTTTTTGATGAGTGGCTCACATTTTTTCGCTCTTTAAGGCTGAGTGGTACTCCACTGTGTATATGCATACCTCATTTGCTGCTGGGCAGGTGGGGTGATTCCATCATTTAATTGCTATGAGTCATGCAGCTGTAAACACAGCTGTGCATGTATTATTATTAGTGTTATGTCTTTAACCTTTTCAGGAAGACACTCAGCAATGGCACAGATAGATCAAATGGAATCTGTACTTTCAGCATTCTGAGGAATCTCACATTGATTTCCATAGCTGCTGCACTATTACATTCCCACCAATAGTATAAAAGGATCCCTTCTCCCCCACAACCTACTCAGCTTTTATTTCATTTTTATTTTTTATTTTTTTTTTGGCGGGACCAGGGATTGAACTCAGGCCCTTGAGTTTGCCAAGGAAGTGCTTATTCCACTGAGCCATCTCCTTGGCCCCTATTTTTTGCATTTGTGATGACAGCCATTCTTTCTGAAGTCAGATAGACCCTCATTGCTGTTTTGATTTGCATTTTTCTAATGGCTAATAATGCTAAGCACTTTTGAATGTACACATTGGTACATGCATTGTACTTCGTTTGAGAAGTGCCTACTCATTTCATTCAGTCTTTTATTTTTGGGTCTAATTTGCTTAAATTTATTATATATATTAGCTATTAGTACTCTATCTGAGAAGTAACTAGCAAAATTATTCCCATTCTATAAGTTGCCTCTTTGCTATGCTCGGTTCTTTCAAAGTGCAGAGGCATTTTAATTGAATACAATTCCACTTGTTGACTTTTGGTGTTATCTCTTGTGTAACTGAGTTCTGTTCAGAAAGTCCTTGCTACACTAACATCTTCAAGATTCAGTCTTTATGATTTTATACATAAGCCCTTGATTTATTTTGACTTGATGGACAGTTCACGATGATATACGTGGTTCTGTATTTGTTTTTCTGCACCCAGATAACAAATGTTCCCACAAGCATTTGTTAAAGAGGCTATCCTTTCTTTAGCATTTGGTTTTGATCCATTTCTCAAATATCAGACAGCTGAAGGTATCTGGAACTGGTATCTTCAATTATGCACCATCAATCGACTTACCTGTTTGTGTGCCAATACTCATGCTGTTTTTATCATGGTAGCTTAATATTGTTACTCAAACTCCAGGATCTGATACCTCTTACATTGCTTTCTTTGCCTAGAATTGCTTTTTTAGCCTGGTTCTGTTCTGATTCCCTTAAAATTTTAGGGGAACCATCTGATGCCATCCTTTTCAGTGCAGTGACACCCACACCTACCAGTAACATGACTTGAACAGGTGACCTTTTGTACAATGGCTGGGTAATGCAGATTGCTACCACCCCACAGTTCCTGGAGTCTGTCTCTTGAGATAAGACTATCATCATATGGAAGCTGACTAGGGATGAAGCTAACTACTATCCCTCAGCATGCTCTGAGGGGTCACTCTCACTTTGTGAGTGATTCATCATCTCAGAGGGCCAGTTTGCCCTCTCTGGTTCCTTGGATGAGTCCCTGTGCCTCTGGGATCTTACAATGAGCACCACCACAAGATGATCTGTAGGCCATACCAATGATGTGCTGAGGGTTGCTTTCTTCTCTGACAACCAGAAGATTGTGTCTGGATCCCGAGACAAAACCATAAAGTTATGGAATACTCTTGGTGTATGCACATACACTGTCCAGGATGAGTCTCACTAGGAGTGGGTGTCTTGTGTCTGTTTCCCACCCGACAGCAGTATCCCTATCATTGTCTCCTGTGGCTGGGACAAGCTGTTTAAGGTATGGAATTTGGCAAACTGCAAGCTGAAGACCAACAGTATGGCTATACTGACTATCTGAACACTGTGACGGTCTCCCCAGATGGACCTCTCTGTGCCTCTGGAGGCAAGGGTGGCCAGGCCATGCTATTGGATTTCAATGAAGGCAAGCATCTTTATATGGTGAAGACATCATCAGTGCCCTGTGCCTCAGTCCTAGCCAGGATTGGGTCTGCACTACCACCAGCCACAGCATCAAGATCTGGGACTTGGAGGGCGAGATCATTGTGGATGAACTGAAGCAAGAAGTTATCAGTACCAGCAACAAGGCAGAGCCTCCCCAGTGCACTTCTCTGGCCTGGCTACACAGACAACCTGGTATAAGTGTGGCAGGCGTCTATTAAAAAAAATTTAAAAATTGGCTTTCTAAAACTGGCAAAAGAAAATAGGATTTTTTTTCTAGTATTATGAAGGATGATATGGGTATTTTGATTGGCACTGCACTATATCTACATAGCAATCACTGGTAAAATTGCCATTTTGAGACTATTATTTCTGCCTGTTCAAAACAGGGGTATTGCTTCATTTTTATGTCATCTCAATTACTGTTTTTAGATTATAGCTTTTGTATCTGACAAGGTCAGTCAAATCCTGTCAGGATTTACCCTGAACCATGTACAGCACTTTGTAGATCTTTTGTCAGTGTCGGCCATCTGGATGAGTCACAGCCATTGCTTGGCCAATTTGCTCTCTGTGAAAGCCTGAGAGAATGCTTTCTCTCCATATGACTCTCCTTAGGAACACTCTACATCATTGATCACTTTCTTCTGCGGCCCCATAATCTCCTTGAGCAGAAAATTTGGGACACAACTGAGTTACATGACATTATAGGACTGGTTCTCTTATGTCCTGAGCCCTCATTGACCTTGAAGGGCTAGGGCCAAAACATTGGCTATCCTTGTAGCTCTTCTTTTTCTCTAATTTTTTGGTCTACAAACTTAAGTTGTTAACCCTCCAGAAGAGATGCTTAATATTATTACAAAAGTTATATTTTTTGTTATGTAGGTCTTGCTTCTTGACCATCTAGCGGAAAAGTATAAACATGAGGTATAAAAAGTAAAGCCATATTAATATGCTGAGCTGTAAAACGCTCAAGTCAACAACTTCTGACATTGCCAGTCCTATGGATAACCCACTACTATTATGATCTACTGGACTACATTGGATTATTTTGCTGAATTTATGCACCTACAATATTTGAATAGTAATGGAATACCCATCTTTGACAAAACTGAACAGAAAGGGAGGTATAAATGAAGGACTATTTCATAATGAAAAATATGTATGTATATATATATATATATATCTGTATAAACAAAATAGTTAGGATAGATATATACAGCTACTTTCTTTTAGTTCAATGAGAAGAAAGATTTGTACTAATAGTGTTTGGACAGGATATCATGTCTGCATCTTGTACTATGAATAACTACTATGAAGACAATAA
>PVKA01019582.1:0-41800 GCA_004027165.1 Ctenomys sociabilis | reverse complement strand
GAAATGCAAATAAAAACAACACTGAGATATCATCTCACTCCAGAAAGAATGGCTATCATAAGGAAATCAACCAACAACAAATGTTAGAGAGGTTGTGGGGAAAAGGGAACACTTCTCCACTGCTGGTGGGAATGTAGACTGGTACAACCATTGTGGAGGTCAGTATGGAGACTCCTCAAAAGAATAGGACTAGAAATCCTATTCAAGCCAGCTATCCCCCTACTGGGAATTTTCCCAAAGGACTTGGATACATTGTATCATAGAGATATATGTGTACCTGTGTTTATAGCAGCACAATGTGTGATAGCAAAATCTTGGAAACAACCAAGATGTCCATCACATGAGGAATGGTTGAAAAAGATGTGGTATTTCTCTGTCTTTCTCTGTCCTCCTTCTCACTCTTTCCCAATACTCAGAACCTTCTAATTTCCCTTTCGTGGTCTGACCTGGAAACTCAAAATTTTCCTCACTTGATCTTTCATAACGAGCCATTTTCTTAGAAGTAGTTTCTGGGCGACCACTTTGTTGACTCTGTGAAACTCTGGGAGAATGTCAGTGAATGGAAGAGACGTGAGCCCTGAATTCCCAGCTCCTGCTGGTGGCAGGCAAACAAGGAAACACACAGACAAGGTGACACCAAGCAGGATACTGCTCCGAGCAAAGTCAGTCAAGAGGCCAGAGAAGGAGTGCAAGGGACTCCCATGTGGGCGCAGGCCAGAGTTAAGGGAGGAATGAGCCAGGGCACTGGCAGGAAATCCTAGCGACAGAACCAAGTTTGGCATACAGTATAGCCAGATTTAGCAAGAAGGAGGAGAATGAGGAGAAGAAGGGGCAGAGGAGAAAAGGAAAAGAAGAAAGCTTATACACATAGTTAAATTTGGGTTTCAGATAAACAATGAATATTCTAGTATATATCCCATGCGGAATTTGAAACTTGCTTGGCTTAATCTGTTGTTCTGCTATAATAAAATAGAGCAGAGTATGTGATCTATAAAGACTAGGCCTTTATATGTCTAGGAGTCCAGACAGGGGTGCTGAAGTCTCAGCCTCTGGTGAGGACCCAAGCTTTCTGCTTCTGGGGTGACGCCTTGCAGCATACTCCAGAGGGAACACACAAGAATAGTGGCGGGGTTATTCCACCTGGGAGTGCTCCAGACTCATCACTTCATCGGGTCCTAAAGGCCTCACCTCAAATCATGCAGATTATATTTCAATATCAAGTTTGGAAATGACCTTCATTCAAACAACAGCTAATCTGACACTTTAAAAAAATGAATTATAGTTTATCTGAAATTCGAGTTTAACTAAATCTCTGGTATTTTTAACCTCACCTTTAAATTTTTTCTTAATTTTTATTTTTGTTAGCCCTGCCTTGTGTGTATGATGAGCAGCAGGGATACCAATGTGGCCTGAGTGGAGAACAAGGACAGAAATGAAGTTGGAGGAACGGGGGGGAGGGCAGGGAGTGGCACGTGAGACCCAGAGAAGCCAGCCAGGAGGCTTCTAGGGCTCACGCATTTCCCCAATCTATCCCAGAGGCAGCAGGCCATGAGCTGTGACAGCAGAGACAGGAGAGAGTCCCCCTCCGGAAGCCGCTCCAGATCGTGGAGTCCTCAGTGTCTGCAGTGCCTGTTCTCCAAAGGAAACCATCCTTTCCCAAGGAGAGCTACCAGCCCCTGAGCAGAGCAACTGGAGCAGGCAGTGCGGGACACGGTAGCAGCCCTCGGAGGGCAATGAGCTGAAGCCGGCTTCAGGATCGGCGTAGGGTGGCACAGGCAGTCCTGAGAGGCAGGCGGCAGCCATCGGTAAGGACAGCTCATTGGGTGGTCAGAATTGGAAGGAAACTTTTGGGATTGAGCCAGACAGACTATATTACATTTGAAACAGGAAATCACCTTTGAGGTTCAAATATAAATAATTCCAAAGCTCCACAGCCTGACAGGGATGGGAGGAAAAGCAAGATTAACTGGGAGAGATATTTGGGGGCCTTTCCTTTGACCCTCATACTTACTTCCAGTCGGTGCTTAGTCCTGGAGATTAAGTGAGGTAATGTATGTAAGTCTCTGTGCTCAGTACATTGACAAGTATGACATTCGTCAGGAACCGTCCTGTATTCCACTTTCTGGTGCCAATTGCTGAGACTGAAAGCGACCTTAAGGCATCCCTTTCCCTTCTCCAGACACACAAAGCAAGTGGATCCAGGTGTTACTACCCCCTTTCTCATAACTAGAGGCCGGGCTCCTGGCACAGAGCCACTGCCCCACAATATCGCTAACTGCTTAACGTGGAGACAAATGGCCTGATTCCCAAGTCTCCCCAAAATTCGATTTTTCCTTTTCAATCCAACAGAAAAGGAAGTAAGGCCTCCTGGCTGAAGCTATAGAACATCGAGAGCGAGCTGCTCCCGCCCTTCCCAGGCGGGAACATTGCTTCATCGGTACCAAAAGGCAGGCCAGGGCAGCAGCCGGCGCCAGGCAGAGCAGCAGCCTTTTAAGGGCATTGGCTGGGCCTGCCAGGTGTGTCATCACGGAGCCTGCGAGCAGGGGCAGCTCGGGCCCCGTGAGTCAAGGCTCGGCTGGATGAAGCAGCAGCCACATGGGCCACAAGTGAGAGTTTTCTCACTTCCCCCTTCCCCTTACATGTTTCCATATGTTTTAAATTAGCGTCCAATTTTCCTCTGCAATTAGGAAATCTAAAAGGATGTTTGAATTAGAAAAATGCACTCATAAGTTATTACTTCAGTAGTGAAGTACAATATGCTTTTGGGGTGGGATGGGGTGCTTTGAACAAAGCATAGTTCTGTGACAAGAGGCCCTTGAGAATTAGCGTCCAGGTACCCCTTGATGGCCACAGACAGTGACCTCCACCCCAGCAGGTTCAGTCTCCTCCTGTTGAGTGAACACAGGAATGGCAAAGGCAATGGCTGGGTCAGGAGCTTGGGTGAACATTAGCTTTTTAGGGAAGTACAAAGGAGAAAGAATGGGTAGTGGGTCTGATCAAACCTGGTGTAGAATCATGGCCAAGAGCTTGGGTAAAGAAATCAGGCTTAGGTCTGAATTCTAATTTTCCCTCTTCACCTGAGGAACACTGAGGACATTAATTCATCTTCGTGAGCCTGGCCTGCCACATGTGTGAAGCGCTGGTTCATTTAATGAGCACCGAGGTAGCACTCTAATATAATACATCAAATGTTCACCAGCAGCCTATGAAGTAGATTTTATTACCACCCATTTGCAGGTGAGGCATGGAATTTGCCCAGGATCACACAGTTGGTAACTGGCAGAGCTGAAGCGTGACCATGCTATCAGACTCCAGAGCCTGGTCTTTTAGGTCCAAGGAAGCATAACACAGGATGATTATACAGTCCACCTAATGGCCTTGTGGAGGATCAGTTGGGGCAGGCTGGACAAAAAGCTCCGTGGCAGCACCTGACACCAGTAAATCTTTAGGGAGCATTATCCATTATCCTCTAACCTGGAGCAAGGTTTTTGTGCAAGTGGTCAGAAAGGATGGGCTCCCAGAAAAAGCTGGCCCCAGGCTTGGGGAAGGCAGGCTGGGGAACAGAAGAGGCCAAACAAGGGTGTGACTGAGGTGAAGTTTACAAGGCAGACTGGTCAGTTTTTCGTCAGCAAAACAAGGGAACAAGGCTTTCTGCTAACAAACTGCCAGCTCCTGGCAAGGAACTCCCAAGGATAAGAGTCCCAGCTGTGTCTTGGCTATTCATTGTGGGTGACACAGCCAGTTTCCAGTGGGGTGGCCTTCCAAAGAGACACTTAGGCACAATTAGAAGCCAAAGCTCAGAAAACACAGTGGAGTTCACAACACCAGCAAAAGTAGGTCCTGAGTCTCTGGTGAGCATGAATTCTGTCCAGCTAGGCCATCCCTTGTGCCACTCAGAACTGCCCAGAGCATCCTGTTGTGTTCACTTCTTCTTTAACACTGTTTTCAATGCTCATAGTTTGTTGTGGAAAAGCTAACAGCAAAGTTAATGAGAAAATGCATCTTTCTCTCAAGCCCCCACTGCTGCTGGTAGCCAGGCTGTGACTGACTGCCATCCTCTTGGTCCTTTGCCACACTTTCTGGATGTCACTCCCTCTCCATGATTGCTAATGCTGGTCTCGGCACATTGCTTGCTGAGGAGACACAGATTCTATCTCTGAGGAGCTCATCTTTTGGTTAGCAGAATGCTTTTACACTTACCAATTATCACATCAGTCAACGCAGTCTTCAATGTAGTGGAGCAAGGGCAAAGTACTTCCATTCCCTAAGCAAAAAGATGCAAATTCCAGGAGCCAAAGACATGACCGTACCATCAAAGCCAAGAAAAACTGAACGTTTACTCATGAATCTGGTCTGATTGGAAAGAAAATAAATCCTTGATCAAAACTCTTAGCAATAGCTAAGAATAAATCAGAACAAGAGTATATTGGCCAGAGCAAAAGGGAACTTGGAAATCAGTTTGTTTTGTTTTGGTAGCAAGTGCAAAAGAATACTTGAAAGAGTTGTAGGCGATACTAAGAATGGAAAAATGGTCTGTAATTTATAGGCTTCACTTAGCTACACAGTTTTTATTTCATGAAGAGTTAAAATTTGAGGGCAATTTCTTTCCCACTTCTGGGATAGAAATAGTTTATAAATTTTTATCTTGTGATTTCTTGAGAATTTAGAAAGTGGAAATCAAAAGATTAGCACAGGGGCTGGGGAGATGGCTCAGTAGAATAAACGCTTCCCTGGCAAGCTCAAGGGCCTGAGTTTGATCCCTGGTTCCGTGAGAAAAAAAAAAAAAAAGATTAGCACAACTTCCAACTGATACGAGGTCCTGCCACCCACAGGAGCCACGCCATCAGACTGAAGTCCCTGATAATAAGACACTTCTCCATGTGGCAACACGTGCCCTGCATGGTAGCAGACAGAAATATCTTAAATTGCTGTTTTAAAAAGAAAGAAGATGGGGGCTGGGGAGATGGCTCAGTAGAATACAAGGGCCTGAGTTCAATCACTGGTTCAGCCAAAAAAGAAAAGAAAAGAAAAAGAAGAAGAAAAAAAATTTCCCCAAATTAACCAATTTATTGCTTTTGTTATTATTATAAATATAATATCTAATTGCTGAAAAATCCTTGAAATATGAAATAAAATACAGGCCTAGGAGGAGAGCTTGGGGTCTAAGTGCCTGCCTGGTGAATGCAAGTACTGAGGTTCAATCCCCAGTATGACATGCTATGCAGGCCCTGCACTGAGCCAGCCACTGAGTCTGGGTATGCTAGCATATACCTGTAATCCCAGTGTTTGGAGGCGGAAACAGGAGGATCACTACAAGTCTGAGCTGCAGAGAAAGACCCTGTATCAAATACATAAATTAAAAAGAGAAATAAAATACAGGCATAAGTGCTGGCCGAATAGCTCAGCAGATTAAAGAGCCTGCAAGCAGGCATAGGGGCCAGGGGTTCAATCCCCAGGCCTGTCATGTCAGCCCCGCTCCCAGGGCACACTGAGCCAGCAGTTGAGATTGGGCATGGTGGCGCGGGCCTGTAAACCCAGCTGTTGGGAGGCTCTAAACAGGCAGTGAGACCCTGAACATCTTGTAGACCCCTCGCTGAAATTAAAAAAAAAATACAGATATCACTAATTAATACACTAACTTTATCAAGTGATAGTTATTGTTATCGGCTTGACAAACATTCTGTCACTGATTTCCTGAATCAGAATAAAAGAAGCATGGATGGGTACCAGGTAAAGCACATTACAATGCGTCTTGCCCACGGTCTTCTTGTCTTGTCTATATCTTTCCTTGTAAAAATGTAAATCTTTAAAGATTTATTTCTATGGATATGCCATGATTTAACCAAACTAATGATGAAAGTTTCACTTATTTGCATTCCATTATTAGCTATATTACAATTAATATTTTTTCACATAAATTTGATAACTTTACCTGATTATTCATGTAGGGTGAATTCCTGGGTCAAACTCAAAATTTTTAATTACTATTGCTTGATTTTTATTCAAAAAACTTTTACATATTGACATCCTCCCCAGAAATATATTTGAACATCTGTATCTCACATCCTAAATACAATAGTTTTAATTATTATATGGGAAATCTGGTAGCAGCCACATGTTTGATGGTCATTTGCATGGTTTCTTTCAGAAATGGCCTGCCAATGAATTTGGTCAAATTTTTTCTTAGAGAATTTCTCATTTTGGGGAGCAAATACTTTGATCCTTTGTAATATGGAGGAATATTTTTAGAACAAAAATTTCAATGAAAGAAATGTTACTGACAAATGCTAGGAAAGACCACAGTACTGAGATTTAATAATTTTATAATCATATGCTGAGAATCTGCTTAGCCCTGCACTGAGGCAGTCTGTGCTACATAGAAGACAAAGCAGACATGTCATCCCTGAACCCAAATTGCTGACTATAAAGGATGAGATTAAATAAATGAGTGCTATAGGGTGGAAAAATATCATGAGCATTATAGCAAGATTCAGGGAGGGACCGGTCGGGAGTGGCCACTGCTGGCAGGGAGGACAGGAAAGATAGCAACCCTAATGTCCTGGTTATCTTCAGGGGTTATTTTAGGTCATTTGATGTTTTCTTATTGATTTTGAACAGGAAACTGATTCATCAGCATTAAGAACATCAGTTTAGATTCTTTCAGGATATTTTGAATTCAGAAATATGGTACAGTGGGGTTGTGGGAGTGATACTAATTTTCATTTAACAATAGCATCTCTTCTGTGCTTCTGATCTTGAACTCTATGGAGAAACTCCCATGAAATTTAAGCCTGCAGACTACTAAATGATCAGAAAGACTCAACCTAAGAATGAAGACTCAAGACTAAACCCCCAAAGCAAGTGACAACGTTTGAGGAGTTTTCAGTAAGGGAGTTATTCCTATGTGCCCTGTGGAAGCTTTGTAGCTGCTATGTAGAGAATAGCTTGCAAGTCAGAAAGATGGGGGACCCATGTAAGGGCTTCTGCAGGGAGGAGATGCTAGGTCCTGAGCCAGCAGATGCACATGCATTGGAAAGACAGATGTTCTAGAAGAGGAAATGGCTTGTTTGGACAAGGAAGATAATGAATTTCGTGTTGGCCACTCATTGAGTGAGGAGAGATAGGAGGAATAGCCAGTTCCTTGGAGTTGACTTAAAAGTATGTGCCTGTCAGGCTCTGAGCAAAGATGCCCAAAGGCAGCTGCATACATAGATCCTGAGCTCATGAGCCAGATGGCCCCGGGGAATTAAGAGTCATTCACCAGCTGTCCATAGAAACCTTGGAAATGCAAGTGATTGCCCTTGCAGTGCATAATGAGCAGCAGAGATGGCACAGAACCCTTGGGAAAACCCAAAGAAAAAGGAAGACAACAGAGAGCTAGGACCTTGGGATGCAGCTCTCCCTTCAGGCTCTGAGATGACATAGTAGTCAGTCAAAACCAACCCAAGACTCACTCTGCAGTTCACTGAGTGAACCCAAGCTCAACACTTTTTTTTTTTCATAATTTCAATGAAAAACAAATAGCAATGAGACAGTTTCTAATCAAATTAGTGGGACAGATTCAATAATTAACACATTACATATTGTTTTCTTAGTGATCATTTGTAGTCCAAGTTGCAGACATGATATTCTATTTACAAACACTATTAGAGCAGTTCCCTCTACTTATTGAATTAAGAGAATGTAGCTGTATATCTACCTTAAATATTTTGAATATACAGATACAAAATGGTCACTCATTTGTATCCCCTTTTCTGTTTAGTTCTATCATTTAAATATTATAGGTGTGTGAATTTAGCAAAATATTCCAAAATAGTCCAGTAGTCCATAATAGTATTGGGTTTTCTGTGTGTCTGGCAATGTTAGAAGTTGTTTACAGCATAACATGATAATATGGCTTTACTTCGTATACTTCGTTTTTATACTTTTTGCTGGATGATTAAGTCGAAGCTCAACACTTTAAAATACTCTGTAGTTTTCAGGGCTGGTTTACAATTGCTAGAGAAGTAAATCTAACAGCTTGGTTTCCTGCTGTCAAGGCTGTAAATCCAGGCAAGCTGTGTAGACACTGCTCACATCCAGTTCTTCATGATTAAAGAAACTGTTTTTGCACGTACAGCATTTCCAGCCCCTGGTTTCCTCAGTGATGTGTACACAAGCCCAAGTAGAGTTGTATTCCCTGATCTCCACCTCCCTAGCCTACATCTTCTTCCCATAAACAGCATAATGGAGAGAATATTGCAACATAAGGAAGCACATTATGTAGTGGAAAAAATAAGTGTTCATGCTTTCTTTGAAATACAGCACATCAGCCAGCAGCCCAGGGCTCTCAGCCTGGGAGTGGACGTGGGCAGATAAGCTGTTCTAGAAGTCAGATGGTGATGATGTGTCCACCACATTAGCATGGCTAACCCTTGCCTAATGGAGTGGTGGTACTCAGTAAATATTAGGGGAGATTTGCTCTCCCTCTTATAGGACCTATTTTTCACTAAGCAAGATTCATTCAGCTGCCTTTTCAGAATCCTTGTACTCTCGTCTGAATCATTCTTTGAGAAATTAATTATTCCCTTTACCACCAAGGGCATCTCCAACTAGAATATAAACTCCCTGCAGAGCCAGAGGCCATGATATCACTCTTGCGTTCCCTAAGTTCCCAGGCAGGGTTGCATCCCTGGAATGCAATGACATAGGTCAGGGAATGAAGTAGAACATAGGTCAGGATCTAGTCCAACCCCTTGCAAAAGAGCAACGAGTCCATGGGGGCTCAGCAGAGTGACCCATCACACAGCCTACTGATGACAGAGCCAGCACCATTACACAAGGCCCTTGCGGCCCCCTCCACTCCCCAGCCATGCCAGCTTGAGCGGGTTACCACGCTTCTGCTTCCTCTTCTATGAATCAGGGATGGTGAGTGAGCCACAGCTCAATGTAGCGTGAAAACCCAATGAGCAGATCCATGGAAAGCTCACAGCACAAGCACAAAAGTGCTGATGAATATCAGCAGAAGGAAATCTAACATCGAAAGAAAAACATCATTTCACTGAAGCATTCACTACCTTTAAGTAGTTAGTACCAATTGGTTAAATACCTCACCATTTTCAGTTTAATTCTATGCAGGAGGCAGTTAGGAAATAAGGGCTTCTAGTTCCCTAAGCATAGGACGGATGCTGTCCAGAAGAGGGGCCCCACGTAACTTTGAACACTGTCTAAGGCTGCAGTAAAGCAAACACTAATACTAGTGCAATGGTAGCAGGCAGGCCCAGAAGCTGAAAGGAAAATAATACCTTGTTGAAGTTATGCAACCAGAAGGCTGAAGGGAGAAGTGGTCTGCACAAGACTGGGAACAAGGCAGAGTGTGGGCCACCAGACAGAAAGTCACATCCCAGCCTCTGGTAGCTACTGATTAGGTACTATAAACTCTGGTTGGTGCTGGGTCCTGGTTCCAGCTCCTCCTGACCAAGTGCTCTCAGGCACCGTGTAACTTTTGACACACTTACTGCCCACCCTCCCTCTGTCTGCAAGTAGGGGTTCTTGGGGGAGAGCTGAAGGAATCAAAAGAAACAATTCCTGTGAAGCGTTGAGAACACAGCCTAGTACACAGTAAGCATTCTATACATGCTCTTTTTTTTTTTTTTTAATAGAACAGCGGATTGAACTCAGGGCCTTGGGCTTGCCAGGGAAGCACTTATTCCACTGAGCCATCTCCCCAGCCCTATACATGTTTATTGCTATGGCTTTTTAATTACTCCTTCTTATAGTTGTAATATTGCAGTAGAGTTCTTATTTCAGAACAAAAGCCTGATAATCTATTTCTGCTTGGCTTGATTTAATATGAAAATAGAGTTGATATTAGTCTTTCATTGGTACATAGGAAAAGGGCTGGAAGGAAGTGCATTGGAATTTAATCTGTATATGATAGAATACATCTGTAAATAAAATAGTTCTTTCTTCTCACAGTTCATCTTCTCTGTCAATTATTTTTATGGTTAAAATCGATCATTTCAGACACACATGACACTGGGAGCTGTCCAAAAGAAATCTGCTTAGCGCTTCCTTTTTTAGGCCAGGGCTTTACAACGTATACAAAGACTGTGCACCAACTTAATTTAGGGAAGGCTCCCAGGCTGTTGTTTGGTTTGGAGCAGCCCCCTTGTCCATGTCCCCTGCTGCCAAGACAGTCAATGCCTACCTCCGGGACTCAGCAACGGGCACATCCTTCTTGCCCTTCCACCTTCCCTGCCCCTTCCACCGGGCCACATTGTCTGCCAGCCTGTTGGTATCATGGTGGGATCGCGCTCATGATAAAGGAGGCCGTGTGTGTGGTCTACTACTGGGAATAAACCCAGCCGTGTAGCACTGCTCTGGGCACCTCCCTCATGTGTGCTCTCCATGCCTAAATAAGTGACTGGCTTGCATCCTGCCAATACACTTCCATCACAGATGAAGAAGCCAAATGCAGAGAGATGAACTGGTTTACCCGAAAAGGCACACAAAAAACCAATGCCTTCTTGGTCTAGAATCCACATACAGTGGTTATGCTGCCTTGTTTAAAAAAATGAAAAGCATGGAAATGATTATTCTTCCAATGAGAGTAATAATTACCTTCAAGGGAGGGAGGGGATTGAATTGGAAAGGGCCCAGGGTGCAGGTCATGGTCCTTCATGCCAGGTGGTGTTTACATAGTTTAGATTATGATTATTTGTGCAACTTCCTGTAACTCTTATGCAACATAAAATATTGATGGGGGGACATGAGCATTAGCAGTACAGAGTTGTGGTTTGAATTTTACTTTAGTATAAAGCCAGCAGCAATACTGCAGGGCTTGGCTCCTCAGTTCCTCCTTGACTGTTCTGTTTCATGCAACTCTAGCATCCCTTGCTTCATGGTTGGGACACTGAAACCACCAGGCCTTTGGGGTGGCTCATAGCATTAAAATACCTACTGTGTAGGGCTCCTGATTCTGGAACCTAGAGCTCAGGGTAACCTAGGGACTTCTCCATACTTCTTGTCATGTAGTTGAGGTTCTTGGGAAGACTTTTAGCAAAATCTACCAGAGAGAGCAGGGCAAGGCCCATCCCAGGACCCAAGCTTGGGCAATGCAGAGGCTGGAGCCATCCTGGGCCAAGAGGAACAGACAAGGCCTCCCATATTCTGCACTCTTGTCTTGTCTAACCTGCAACCTCCCAGTGCTCTGTGCCGCCTCCTCACTCTACCAGAGATGCGTGCAGGTGCGGCCTTGACCTCCATGGCAGCCTGCATGCGTTCGGTGACGAGCCACTGGCCCTGATGCCTAGGGCAAGGAAGGGGCTGCTCTTGCACAAGGGATTTCTCTGTGGCGAGGCACATACCAAGTCCAGCCCTAATCCAGTCTGAGGAAGGTTGGAGCCTGACACATCACTGTGTTCTCTTGGCTCCTTGCAGGAGGCCCTCACTGTGGCCCTGAAGCAGTGACTCGGGGAGGTCATTCCATGTCTGCTTTCCTTCAGGACTTTGGCCAGGAGGCCAGATTCTTAGGCTGTTACTAACAGAATTCCCCTTTCATCCTTGTCAACCCTTGCAAGTCCAGTGGTTTTCCTTCCTGGCTCCCCTCACGGTCTCCAGCTAACTCAGCAGGAAAAGTCCCCACACCCGACTTCTGATGGGGCAGCTGCACACTGTCAAATCTACGGCCCTCCCCCTTGTCCAATCCTCCTCCTTCCCATCCTCCTTCTGCCACTAATACTAGGTAATGTTAGCATTTTCTGAGGCCTCACAAGATTACAGACTCGACATCTAGGTCTATGGACAATATCTCAACCCAGTTATGACACCTCCGGGAACAAGATGGGGTTCCACAGTTTGGCTGTGTACTTGTAACAGTCTTCTGTACAAAGAACTACTAATCTCTCTAATCCACAGATGAGATAATAAAGGCTCAGAGATGGTAAATAACCAGCCAGAGGCTACGATGATGAGTGATAGAGCTGGAATGCCAAAGGCAACTCTGTTCCTAGAGCACGTATACTCATTGCAGACGGAGTGCAATGTATTCGTTCATTCAACAAATGTTAATCCAGAAAATAAAACAGACACCATCTCTGCTTCACAGAGCTTACATTCTAGTGAGGGAGACAAACATTCCACCCACTGTGTAACATTTATAATATGGTCAACAGTGCTAAGAGCTAGTGACAAGACAGAAAAGGGAAGGAAAGAGTAGGAGTGTCATTCTAGAAGAGGTGAAGAGAGAAGCTTCCCAGAAAAGGGAATGACTAAGGACCTAAAGGAGGTGCATAGATAATCCAAATCCAGAAATCCAAAGGAATCCTTCAAGATAGAGTACCAGGTGCAGAGGCCCCAAGGCAGGAGGGTTCTGGGGCGCTCAAACAATTATGAGGACAGAGCAGTGGGGCTCAGGTAGAGCAGAGCCAGGTCATACACCACCAGGTCACTGCACACATGCTGGGAATTCCTTGTCATGGGAGATGTGATCGGTTCTTTTTTGGCTTTCACCAGGGTTGCTGTGGCTGCTGCACTGGGACTTGGCAAGAGCAGAGAGTATGTGAGCCACACCAGCTGGTAGCTGCTGACAATAATCCTGAGAAGAGAAAAGGGTGGCATAGATTATGGTGGTAGCAGTGCAAGGGAGAAGCAAAAAAATTTTTTTAAAAAGATGAAGCCAATAAGATTCTGGACACCTATTCCCAGCTGCCTGTTGGACACCTGCAAGATCCTGGGGAGCCCAGACTCAACATTTCAGAAACTGAACTTGTAACCTTCCCCTAAGAGATATTGCTTCTTCTACATCTCTCTGGAGTGGGAGCACCACTCCCAGCTGTGCCAACCAGGCACCTTCATTCACATCCACACCCAATGGACCACATGCCCCACCCATTTTCCTCTCTTGTCCATCCCCACTTGCACTGCCTTAATTTTGTCCTGTGTCTCTACCCATCAAATCCCACACTGCACCAAGTTGACCTCTATGGACAGCAGACCACACATGTTTAATACTTCTTAAAAATTCTTTGTTTGCTATTCAATAAAAATCTAAGTTCTCTGGCCAGAGCTGTTCTATAGAAACAATATCAGCTACATATATCATTTTAAATTTTCTAATAGCCACATTTAAAAGTAAAAGTAAAAGTAAAAGTGAAGAGATGAAATTAGTTATAATAATAATTAACCCAATACCCAAAACCTTTGCATGTGCTTATTGGCAAGTAGTTTGCAAACTGGATCACCCAGCTCTGGCCCTCCAGTTAGGCTTTCTCTCTCCTGTCTAGCCTCATGCTCATCCTGTTCCCCATCTCACTTGCCACTGTCCCTTGTGCTCTACTAGCTCTCATCCACTGGCAGCACCCAGACGTACCATGCCCATTCATGACCTCCTGCTCTTGCACATAACTTCAGTGAGGAGGCTCGTACTGGGTCCTTAGAGTCAACCATGCACATTCTTCCCATCTCCCCTCCCAGCACTGACACATCAGAAGCTTTTGATCAGCTACAGTGCAAGCTTTTACACCACAGAAAGTGTCAAACACTGTCAAATGGAGCCGTAGGGTGGCACGAGGGACCAGACGCTAAACACTCCCCAGCACCTCAGGGCATGTAACATGGTCTTAGATGCAGTCTCTGTTAGGTGTACATATTCATGTTCTGCCACACTGTGAATGTGCTCCCCACCAAGGTCACACATCAGCAACTTACTCCCCAGTGCAAGGGTGAAAAGACGGACTTTTTGATAGGGGATTAAGCCCCTACTTTCATGAATGCATTTGTTCATTATGGCAAGAGTGGGTTCCTGATGAAGAGCTGAATTTGGCCCTCCTCTTGCATGTGTCCTCTCGACCTTCTCCTCTTGACACCATAAAGAGTGCTGCAAGGCCATTCCCAGATGCAGGCTCCAGGACCTAGGAGCTCCCAGCCAAGCCATCTGCTGTGCAACATTCTGTTATGGAAGCAAAAAGATAAAGAAAACCCACCCTACTGGACTTCAGGTTCAAAAAACAGAGCCTAGTTTTCTGTGCTCCATGTTTGGTATAGGTTAAGTCCTTCCTCCTCCCTGCTTTTTTATTCTCCCCAATACCTTGTTATAATTGTGTATAAGAGGCCATAAGAAATAGATGCTTAATGTGTAAGTTCAAAAATGAAATCTACCTGGTATGATTCCTCTTTCCATATTGTTAGTGTTATAATCTCAGGCAACATGGTTATCCACAATGAACATCAGTTTGCAAACCTGAAGTTTCTTAAATATCACCACAAGGATATTATAACAACTAAACATTATAAATTGTTGAGTGTAGTGCCTGGAACTCTGCAGTGTATATTATAATTAATTGCTTAAGCATAGCCAAGTGCTTGTTCAAAAACTTGTTCAAATGAATGTTGAATGAAATTTAAGAAATTCCTCCAGACAGCACATGAGTCAGGATCTCAGCTGGAGACACATGGCACATATATTCAGAGTGGTGACTAAGGGCAGTCTATAAAAAGCTATTTACAGTGGTCTGGGCAAGGCTAAGGGAACTCCAGGGTTGCCAACAGGAGCCTGTCAGCTCTAAGGGAGGCAACCCTGGCCCAAATTCAGCAAGAAAAGCAATCAGAGGGAAAGTCAATCAATAAACACTCCACCCAGCAGCTCAGAGCACGAGAAGGGCCGGAGTGCTACCCCACTTGGCTTTCCTCCCACTCCCTGATCCATCTTCTGTCCTGAGGGCGTCTTACTAGCCTAATCCAACTGCAAGCCCAAGGGCAAGGACCCCTGTACAACCCTGCAGGTCAGCCATGTGGATAGGAGCCAGGGGGAGAAGCTGGGGATTGGGCCAAAAACCCAAAGGGAGACCTGCAAGCACAAGGACTCACCCAGTGCCAGAGGTGAGGCTTAAATACCAGAGGAGATAAGAACTGGTACCAAACAGGGTTTCTTTGGCATGATCCTTGAGGGAAAGGATCAGATAACACTTATACTTGGCTTACTTTACCTATAAATTTGTTTCCTCAAATATAAATAAGCTGATATTATTCTAATTTTCCACTTTGTTAGCATGTAGACAGGAAATCCTTTCTTGTGTCAAACTTAGATGATCCCCACTGGCCAAAAGTCAACTACATCTTACAGAGCTCTCCACAGTACAGGAAAGAATTAATATAAATTTACATGGAATACAATCGCTTCTCGGCCTTTGGGCTAAGATCAAGTGTGCATAGAATACACTTATGTATACAGATATTTACACATGTGTATATATTTACATGTATAGATTTAAATCACAAATATAGCAATTTTACCTTTATAATTTACCATAACACTTCTTTGTGTTTATCTCCGATGGTCCTCTTTCCTTTTTTCTAAATCTCTATTCACGCTCGTAAAAGGTACTTCTTTACTTCTTGCGTAGGACTGAAAAAAGATTTATAGTGTTCTTGGAAAGACATGGAAAAGACTGCAATCATTTCCTGGCTTTGTTTTGGAATCTCTCCAGCCTCTCCACAAATCCCTCATGCGGAGGGACGGTTACAACCGGGAGATTAATTTTAGTCAACTGTAAACTGTGGAGTTCTGAGTCTTCCCTTCACCCTGCTAACAATTTTGAAAAGTACTGATGAAAGCCCATTCCACAGCAAAGAGGTAGGGAGTGGCAGAGAGGAAGGTGGTGCAGCTGAGGATCCAGATTCATCTTAGATTTTCATTTCTCCGGTAGCCTGTGATCCCCATAAGGACTGGCACCACGTCTATTTGCTCGCTGTGTTCACAGCATTTAACATGGTGCTGGCACATTGCAGACATTCGGAACTTCCACAGAATGGGTAACTATATGCAATACACAATATCTGAAGCACTTGAAGATACTGGAGATCTTGCTTTTCAGGTGAGAAAACCGAGGTATTTATTATTATTTAAAAGGTCAGCAATGTACAAAACTTGGACCCTAGGTCTTTGGGCTTCAGGGGGCCCAGTTTTTCCAATTAAAATGATGCCTCCCATCATCAAGCCACCTTGCTTTCCCACTGCCATTCCTTCCTCCAGGTTCAGCTCTTCTGCAATACATCTGAAACCACAGGGGTCACCACGGTCAACAGTCCTTCTTCCTATAGGTGTTTAACTGTTTGTCTTCTCTCTGACATTGGCCTTTCTCCAGGGATCCTTCTCTCCTGCTCAAAAGATCTGTAGCCACTTTGAGGCATTTTGAGTGCATTTCAGAGGCTTCTCTATGAGTCTGTCTGGGAGACAAAAGTACAACCAACTGCCCCAGAGCCACCACCAGCCAGTACCAGTCTCCATGACCCTGCAATTTATAGCTCCCAAAGTGTCCATGGCCTGACCAGGTGCCTGTCCAGCCTCACGTGCCTGTCCAGCCTGACATGACCTTGGCATGCTAGCATCAAACTAAGAACAATTCCAAATGGTGTTTCCTTCCCTGCAAGCTCCTGCACTCTTACCCTTTAAGAGGCCCAGAGCATGCGTGAAGACAGTGCTTTGCTTGAGTGGTCTTTCCTCAAAACCCAGTCCTCCACTGTCTGTGTTATTTGGCCAGGTCTAGAACTGACCAGGTCTTGATCCTCTGCTGCTCTACTTGCCCTGGCTCCATTCTATCAATAGAGAGCACTGTGACAAAGCCCCAAGAGAAACTCATATTTTTGTCTTTTTGCAGGCTCTTCTCATGCTTTATAGGTGTAACACTGACAAGCCTAAACGCCTGTGTGTTGGCATTGGAACAATGTCACATTTAAACAGTACAGGACAATAGCCAGAACATAATTTAAAAGCAATTCTATTTTTTACTCATCTCCCATGCAAGTCATTAAAGAGGGGAAAAAGTAGGTAGAAACTCTTAAATATTTACTAAATACTAAAAACAGAAAATCCTCATCTTCTTTTCTGTTTCCTTTGTTCATAGCTG
Source organism: Ctenomys sociabilis (assembly GCA_004027165.1). Lineage (NCBI taxonomy): Eukaryota > Metazoa > Chordata > Mammalia > Rodentia > Ctenomyidae > Ctenomys > Ctenomys sociabilis. The sequence goes on along the minus strand of PVKA01019582.1, from coordinate 24,914 downwards.
CTCTAGTGAGGCTCTCCTCAAATCCCTGGAGAAAATTCTTCTGCTCTTTGGCTCCATTAATGTCCTGATGCTGCAGCACCATTATTATCCTTCCTTATGATTTTACTGTACAGCTTGACTTAGCTTCTCCCCCAGCAAAAAGGAATCTTTCCTCTTCAGAGTGAGGTGGATTCTGCAAGTAAAGATTCTCTTCAAAGAGCTGAAAGAGAGGAAGAAGTGAATGCTCACATAGAATTAAATAGCCCTCCACCATTTTCAGAATAAGCATAACCTTGTTATTTTCTTATTAGTCACCACTAGCAATACATTTTCAACTGATCTTTGTGATGTCTAAAGTGTCACAACAGTTACCGTCTTCTAACTGGTGGGAAAACAACTCCATGCATGGTATCTGCTCAGAAACAGGGCTGGGATACGCTGGAGCTAGCAGGCTATCTGACTGACAGGGATGCCTGAAATTACACAGCCGCTTTGTCCTGAGCGCATACATCCATTCTTTCATTCACCAGTTAGCCAGGAATTCTGTGAATCTGTTATTTATTCCAGCTCATTGCTAGATGGTGTGTGAAGAAACGGAAGCAAGTGGGCCTCAGCCTGACCCTCAACTTCAAGTCCACCTCCAGTTGGAGAGACAGTCAATGTGATGACATTACCCATAATGCAGTTTGCTGGCATTATAGCGGATGGACATAGCGATTGCAGGAATGACTGTGGGAACTGTGAAACAGAACAACAACCATGATGGGAGTGAGGGATGGGTCACCTAAAGACAGCTTCCTGGAGAAATTTTCTCTGGCTCAGAAAAGAAGTAGGAGCTTCATTTGTTTGTTTTCCAGTCAGTTACATATTTTTACAGATTTGTTTACACTGAACTATCTGCTATTTTAACAGGAATGTACAGCAATGAAGTACTCAGCTTGGGGATTGAGAGGAGACACCAACAAGAATCCACTGAGGGATGACAAAAATGTGACCTCTGTTGTAAAGGTGGAAGGGGTATTTGGGAAGGACTGCTGGGATCATAATAGGTGATGCGTTGGTGAACCGTCATTCTGTTGCATAAATAGAAGCTGCCAGAGGTAGCTTCAGAAGACATATTTGGAAGAAAGGCTTCAGGGGCATAAACTGTCACCAAGGCTGTGGCGCCTGGAACCCAAACTTGGAAAGCTCTCTGGACTCAACGCACCATCTACTCGGGCTCAGGCCTGCATTTCTCGTTCCAGCTTCTCCCCGAGAGACTCACGTCACTGTCTGCTTCCACTGCGCTTCTCCAGCTGCCACAGGAAGCCCTGTAGATCAGGCTGTAACTAGTACCATCCCGAGCTAGACTGACTAAAATCCAAATCTGGGGAAGAAGGCCTGGATGGCTCATGAGAATCTGTGTGTGTTTGCAGAATTTCCTCCAAGCAATTTCATCAAAGACTGAGGGTGAGGAGCCTCTAGCTTGGTGTGTGTGGTGTCTCTGGAATTCTTCTTTCCCGAATTCCCAGGAGGGAGGATGTGATTGGCCCAGCTTGGGTCAGGTGCTCACACTTATCCAATCAACTGTGGCCCGCAGAGGCAGGCACTGAACAGGGTACCTCCATCTCCTAAGCAAGTGGAGGGAGAGGCAAGAGAAATACTCATCAGGAGCTTCCAGTCCCACAATGCACAAGCAAATGAGGTTTTATGGTTATCTTTCTTGCTTCTTGCCCTAGGGACAAAGTCCTGACAAGAGTGCGAAAGGAGTACTTCATGCTACTGGCGCAGGTCCCCTCATTCCCATCCCTGCCTGAAAGGACAAAGGGAGGAACTTACTGCCTCAGCTCACATGCTGGGCCTGCTGCCGCCTGCCGCCAGCGCTCCCCGGCGGTGCTTCTGTCTCCAGGCTGTTAAACTAGTCCAGATGCAAAAACCAAGTCTCCAGGGAAGTGGGAGCCCGCAGCTGTTAAATATTTCACTGCAGTCACTTCTTGTTTGTCATCAGAATGAGTAACTGCAAGGGGACTGTGGCTTCTATTTCCTTCCAGATTTGGGGGCGGGAAGAGGGAAAGAGCTGAAGATCAAGCAGGAGTCCTGGAAAGGCGGGCCTTTGGTTGTGTCCTCCCTCCTACTTACCTCCTCTGTTGTTAGGCAGCTCTTCCTACCCACCTAAGTGCATCTCCCTAAATGGAGAATTCTTCACACCATTTTCATCGTGTCCTCATGGGGACCTTGGCTCACATTTAGGGAACTTTGCCTGACCACAAGATACTTGTTTCCTGCTCCTCCAACTCCAAGTCAGAGACCACAGGGCCAGGATCTTGATATAACTATCCAACCTCCAGAACACCCCAGGGTGGGGCCAAAGCCAGAGGCCACACTGTCGTAATCTGCCAAGTCTTATCTTCCCTTTTAGTGTTCTGGTCTGGACCACAGATTCAACAAGATTTTCATACTTCGCCTACTCAGTAACTGATGGATGTGTTTTCAAGTGAATAGTCTTGTTTTTATTTCGTTAGAAAAGCTAAAGGAGATTTATAAAGTTATGCCAAGACAGAAGACCCAGAAATCAAGATCTGGCAACTCCTACTTTTGTAACTGTGCGCAAATGTCTTGGGCTTCCTCCTCCTGCTTACTTATTCTCCTCTGGCTGCTTATGCCTCCCCCGTTAGCATGCTCAGTATGTGCCATGTTCACCAAGAGATCGTGAACTTAAGACCAAATATTTATCTGTTTGGTTCAAGCCCAGAACCTAACCATAGTAGATAATTTTAAAATATCTCCCAGGCCATGAAATTGGGACAATTGTGCCAAACAGTAAATATTAAACAACTCACACGATTTGTAAACCATTAAAGATATTAATATATATGTTTAAAAGTTGTATCACTGATCATTTGAGAGATGCAGATTGAAGCAACATTCCATCTCATTTCCGACAGATGCTATTTCTGGTGAAAAAGAAGCCCTTTTGCACTGTTGGGGTGGGGGAGCCTATGCAACTACCATGGAAATCAGTGCAGAGAGTCCTCAAAAAAACTGAAACCAAAGGTTCCATTTGACCCAGCTATTCCTCTGCTGTGTATCCTCCAGAAAAGATTAAAAGCACCACTCAGTGTGACATAAGCACACCCATGTTTATAGAAGCATAGTTTATAATAGCCAGATCTCAGAAAAAGCCCAAATGCCCATCAACTGGTGAATGGAAAAAGATTTATATATTTTTTAATGTTATGGAGTCTTATTCTGCCATAAAGATGGGTAAGATTGAGACATTTCTTGGTATATGGATGCACCCCGAGTCCATACATTCAAGTGAAATAAATTGGGCACACAGGTGTGAATACCACATTGTATTTCTAGTTGAGAAATCAAAAGTGTAAATAAGGACAAAAATGTATGATAGGTATTGTGAAATAGGAAGAAAATGTTCAAATGTGAGCAGAAAAAGAAAGGGGGAGGAGGAAAGGAAGTAAGGGGAAAATGAAAACAAAGCTTTTGTAAATAGGGTGGGAAAGAGGGACTAAAGGTAGGATGAGGAAGGGGGAAAAATAATCTGGTTATGCTGTGAAGCTAGGATTTATCATTTGCAATCAACACCTCATTAATCCTTGGTGTACTGTTTCTAACATATGGCTCCGTGACCTTCTATTCATTCAAACAGTTACCGAACGGCTGATGTATTCCGTGTGAAGGCTGATAGCACCAAATCGGAATCTCTCAGCACCCCCACTACTTAAGCTCTGGGCCACACAGCTCTTTCCTGTGGTGGGTAAAGGGTGGTGATGGGAGTGGGAGGGCGTGGCCTCTGCACTCTAGGGCCATTCGCAGAGCCTCTGGGCCTCCACCCACTACCACAAGCAGCACTCACCTGAGTTGGCACAGCCAACAGTCCCCAGATGTTTTCCCTGGAAGTCACCCCCACCGCCTTCTCTACTTCGCACTGATATTTTGACTTTTACTTTTTTCTCTTAACTATCAGCATTCTCAATATCTTAAATGTCTGAGCCTGGGTCTCTTTAAGAGCTTCAAAATAAGACTACTATCAGTTCCACTCAAAGGAGTTTTTGATAACTTGCATTTGAAGACCCAGATGTTGGCCAACCTCTGCTTATATACTAAAGAAAATTCCTTACCTTCCTCCCTTATTCTCCTCTGCACTCAGAGTTGGTATAGCCTTGAAAGGCTGTGCTTTAGGCCAAGAATCTGAAAATCAATCCTCAAATTCTGTTTACAGTTTCTTCCAAGAACCAAGTAAACTTTTTGCATTTCAGGCCCTTGGTGCCTGCCTTCCCACTCCCCAGGCAGACACACTCCAAGACCCACGTAAGCTGCCCTGCAGTAGAAGGGCCCTTGGCTGGCAGCTCCATACACTTAGGTCACAGCCTAATAACAAATCTCTCCTAAAGAAGTTACACCCTTCTTCCCTTTATACATGTACTTTACACACATACCTTGTGTCCTCATCTTTTCTCCTTTCCTCGTCTTTGCTGTGTTCATGACTTAGCTGAATTCACAGGCAATGATTTAATTTTCTTGGTGGCTGGAGCCACTATCATTCCTTCTGTTGCACACAAGATGCCTACGCTCCTCTCCATCTCCTCTGAGCCCTGGTATGAAAAGCACTGAATCCCTCAGGTTTTGCTTTCATTTTCTCCAAGGTGTTATCAGTCACTTGAATCTGTTTGCCTATGAATCTGGTAAGTGCAAATTTATAAGGACAAGTGCTACTCATACAGCTCACACTTAACAAATGACTTCCATATTCATTGAAGATGACCCTGTGCAGCTCCCATTCCTCCTCTCATGGGCCACAGGAGTCTGTCGTATGGCAACACAAATTGAATGGCCTGTTCTGGCATCTGTAATTCCTTTAGGCAAGAGACCCCAGTTTCTTTTTCCTCCATCTTGGCATCTGCGAAGGCCTGCTGGGAACAGGACTTCTAAAAGGTAAGTATGTCTAGCAGACTGAGGTACAAGGCCATTTTTGCTGGCTATCAGCAGGGTCTCCGGAACCAGGGGGAACACAGAGCTCTTCTTAAAATTGAAGGTGTTTATGCCCAGGATGAAACTGAACTCTACTTGGGCAAAAGATGTGCTTATGTGTACAAAGTGAAAAACAACACAATGACTTCAGGTGGCAAACAAAACAAAACCAGAGTGTCCTGGGGAAAAGTAAGTCTGGCCCATGGAAACAGCAGTGTGCTTTGTGTCAAGTTTCGAAGCAGCCTTCCTGTTAAGGCCATCAGACACCGAATCTGTGTGATGCTGTACCCCTCAAGAATTTAAACTATGGGGCCGGGGAGATGGCTCAATAGAATAAGCGCTTCCCTGGCAAGCACAAGGGCCTGAGTTCAATCCCTGGTTCTGCCAAAAAAAAAAAAAAAAAAAAAAAGAGAGAGAGAGAAAAAAAGAATTTAAACTAATGGAAAATAAAAGTACATTTTTACTCTTGTATTAAAAAAGAGAGAGACTCCAAAGCTCCCAACTGCTACCTGTCCAAAATAGCGTGATCAGCTACTCGCTCCTTTTTAAGCACTGCCTTTCTTTTGCCATCATTAAGGTAAGTTAAAATTCTAAGTACTGCTTAAAATTCTAAGTACTTGATTAGAACAAGAATTACATGTTTTTCTGACTAGTGCAATCATTATTTTAAGACTTTTCTTGTATTGCATTTATTTTTACTGAAACATAAAAGCAAACCTTGCTATGAAGTAATGTCATGTTTTGACACATGGATGACTACATCTATCTTCTCAAACTTTCAAAATTATTTCTTATAGTGTGTGTGTGCAAGCATGCACTCTACTGGCATTGGAGTCCAGGGGCTTTTCCTGAGCTACATCTGCAGCCCTTTTTACTTTTTCCTCTGAAACAAGGTTTGCCAAGTTGCTAAGTTGCCCCGTAGGGCTCCAATTTGCCTCAGCCTTCGGCAGCATCAGAATTACAGGTGTGCTCCACCACTCTCAGCCTCTTCTGGTTTTTCAAACTATATAGTGCATTATTGTTATCTATAGTCACTGTACTATATAATAGCACAGCAGAATTTCTTGCTTATAACTGTAATTTAGAACCATTGGTTAAGCTTGTCCTCTCCCTCCCTTTTCCTGTCTTCCACCGCTGGTAGCTGTTCTAGTCTTTTCTCAACTTTCATGAGATCATTTTTTTAAAGATTCCACGTATGAGTGAGATTATATGGTAATTGACCTTTTGTGCCTTAGCATTATGATCTCCGGTCCTATCCATGTTGTTATAAATGACAGGATTTCATGCTTTCTATGGCCAGATGATATTCCATGCTATATAATTACCAATTTTTTCTGTTATCCATTCATCAACTAATGAACATTTTGGTTGTTTTCACTTATAACTATTGTAAATATTACTGCAATAAACTTGGGAGTGTAGACATTTCTTCAAAATATTGACTTCATTTCTTTTGCGTATATAATTAGTCACCGGATTGCTAGATTATATGAAAGTCCTGTTTTTAGTTTTTTGAGGAAGCTTCATGCTGTTTTCCATCCTGTACTGTCTTACATCCCCTCGACATCGGGTAAGCATTTATTTTTCTCCACGTCTTCACCAGCACTTGCCAACTTCAGTCTTTGATAACAGCCATTCTTACTGGGGTGAAACCATAGCTGTGCTACTTGCATTCCCGTTTCCCTAATGATTACTGATGTTCAGCACTTTTTCATAAATTTCTTGGCCACTTGCAAATCTTCTATTGCCCATTTTTGTCAGATTCTTTTTGTAATAAGTTTTTGCAGCTCCTTATGCAGCTTGAAAATATTTTCTTCCATTCTGTATATTTTTTAACTCTGATAGAGTTTCCTTAGTTACCTTTCCTCTGGAGGAGCTTTTCAATATAACCTCATTTGCATTTGCTTATTTTGCTTGTATTCTCTGAGCATCGGGGATCTTCTTCACTTTTTTCTTTTGTCCATTCTAACACTCTAAACTATTTCTTCTGTGTTTCCTTCTGGTAATTTCATAGTTTCTGATCTTACATTTGAATTTTTGATCCACTTTTTTAGTTACATTTTTGAGTCAGTCTTACTATGTTGCTCAGATTGACCTTGAACTCCAAGATCCTATGATCTCGACCTTTCCAGTAACTGAGATGACAGGTTAGCCAGAGACTTTTTAAATTAACATTTTGAGAACAAATTAACAGCTGAGAAAAGTAGTAGTTATATGGAAGCGATCTGAGGAGAAAATTTGAATAGGATGTTTAATGTGTCTACTGTGAGTATCTCTTCATACCAGCTTATCAACACTGGCACTTGGAGCTCTAGCTTACTCCTTCATGTGTGTAGTCTTAGTTAAACATCACAGCAGTCCTGATGAGGTAGCAGTGGAGCTATTGTCTCCATATTAAAGACACTGTGTGAATGTGACCCAGGGCACAGAGTTGTTACATAATGAACTTGGGTTTCAGTCCAAAGCCCGAGAAAGTGCAAAGTGAGATGCTTAGCACCGGCATCAAAGTATGAATTTCTGTGACCCTCTGAAGCAGAGGAGTGTCTCATCTGTCTTAGTTATTTTTCTCATTTGTGAGACAAAATACTCAGTACTCAAAGCTAAAGAAGAGGAGAGGTGTATTAGGCTTACAGTTTGTAGAGGTTTCAGTCTGTAATCACCTGGCTGTAAGGTGAGGTAGCACATTGTAACAGTTTGTGGCCATAGAAGACAGCAAAAGCAATGAGAGAGAGAGAGAGAGAGAGAGAGAGAGATCCTTCTGTCCCTTATTTAATGCAGCCTTCTTACCCTAAGGTGAGTGCAGCACCCACACCCTTAATTCTAGCATGGCTCTATGAACACTTTAGATTCAGCTACTTTCAGAAAAGCCCCTCCTAAAACTGCATCTAGACCCAAACCATAACACCATCTAATCTCCACAACTATTGCATGGAGGAAAGAAGTCCTAAACAAACATGTGATGGAGAAGTGTGAAACACAAATGATGCAGAATTATAAAAAATCAAGGTCTTCATTGCTATTTGTTCTTCAATAAAATAAAAAAAAAATCAAGGTCTTAATCTCTAGTTTGCTATTTTCTTACTGAAAGATTGGGGGGCAATTGACCTAGTACTGGGCATTGGCTTTCTCATCTAAAATGGGGATCACATGGCTGTGGTTGAGTAATTATGTGTGAACTGCTCTGTTCTCCAAAAATTGTAATTTAGCCATAGACATTTCCCAGGGGTCTCATCACCAAACTGTGGGAAGAACCTGGCTTCCTCCCTCAAGTCAGGTTACAGACTATCGCTGTCCAAATGCAGGGTTCTCGTTCCCATAATATCAGCCATGACACAGGGAGGGTCCGGCTGAGGCAGCCATTGCTCTAATGGGCTGACCACATTTGGAACACAGACAGAGCCTCTTCTAAGTAACCAAAAGGCGAGGACAAACAGTTTCAAAGGCACATTTCCAAGAGGCAGGGCTGGACTCAGGGGCTTTAGAATTCTGTGGTTTGCCTCAGACTTTGGCAGGAGGAAAAGTCCCAGCTCCCATCTGAGTTGCTTCCATAAGAGTAAACCAAAATGAGTCATGTGGGGATGGAGAAAGCCCCAGAGGCAACTTTCCACGTAAGGATCATGATAGAGAATAAAAAATGGACATGGAAGAACTGTAAGAACCTGGGTAGCTGATGGATCACTATGTGAGACACGTGGCAGGATGAGAGCGCGCAAGCAGGTGCGTGTTTGTGGTGCTCACGTGCGATGCAGGGCCACCTCCTGTAGGCTTCACCCATCAGGGGGCGGGCCAGCTGCTCTACAATGCTGTGAAGTGATTGGAATGCAGTATTATTTTGGGAGAGGGAACTTAATTATTTTTAATATTACAGAACTGCCCTTTAGAGATTTTGGACCAATTCAATTTTCACTCCCCCCTCCCACTTCGGTATTTTAGGGAAGGTCTACGGAGTGTTCAGGGTCTCACTGCTAGATCTTGGACTCGTAGTGATTCTCCTGTTTATGGCCTCCCAAGAGCAAGGATTACAGGTGCGCACCACGCCCAGTCTCAATTGCGGTCTCAGGGGGCCCTGGGAGGGGTGGCTGGCATGGCAGGCACAGGGATTGAACCCTAGGTCCCTGTGCCTGTTCGCAGGAGCTTTAATCTGCTAAGCTATTTGGCTGGACCTTTTCACTTTGTTCTTGCAAACAAAGTAAAAGATGGCCGGAATCGTTAGATAATGTACATATTTAGCAATGCCATCATTTCCTTAAAACAATACCTGCATGTATTACATGTGCGTGTTCACAAAGATTGCACGGAATGCCACGAAGCTCTCCTTCCATTCTTCCTCCCTCCCTCTCATTCTGTTACAACCATCTGGGCCAGCTCTGGGCTCAGTTTTTATGATGGTTGCCACAAAATTCTCAGTAATATGTTTATACCTCTGTTCTCATATTTGTCAACTTGCGGCATAACTAGTGGCTTCTGCTGCATGAAGGTTTGTGGAAGCCACCGTCTCACTTTGCTGCCCCTGTTCTTCAGGTTTTCGCTCTGATCTCCACCCGGGCCCTCACTGTGCAGGTGAGAATCTCACCATCCTGGTTCCCTCCACTTTGTGTCTCCGTTTCCTCCACCTTTTGTCCTCTCTCATCCCTGTCATTCTTTTTGATATTCATTTTAGTATCAAATCAAAGGTGTTTCCACGTTTTGTCAAAAGATTAATTCTAAATATCAAAAACCAATACATAGTTTATCCTTAATCCTATAAGGACATAAATGATTTATTGAAAAAATGAGTAAAAAGATAATTGATCCTGGTCCTCTCAGAAGAAAATGAAAAGCCAGCCTCAAAAGAATGGTCTTTTCTTACTCTAATCTTCAAACTATGTTTTCATTTATGTTGCTTCTTAATTGAACTAGGATTTTACCTGCTTTTATTTTTTTGAGATTTATACTTGCTTTTAATTTTTAAATTAGTTGACAGTAGGAAGATATATCCTCAGTTTATTATAAAAGTTACCATTTTTGTTTGATTGGTTTTTATTTTTTCTGAGAAAGGGTCTCAACCTCAGTTGGGCTTAGCTTCCCATGGTGTGAGGATTATAGCATGGGCCACCACATTCGGCTAAAGAGTATCCAATTTCTTAAACACCTTATTTTTTAATTTTGAATCATTGTCTTCTAGACATGTAACACTGTGTTCATTTCACCCTTAAGTTATTTCTAACATTTCTTGGATCCCTCCTTTCTTGGATTCCACTTTTATTTTACTGGTGTGAGTATAAGTGACCCTCAAAATAGATGGATATGCATTTTAGCTTTGTTTTGTCTGTAGGTTAATTCTAAAGCTCAAAAATTAATGACCAGTTTTTTTATTACTGTATTTATAGACATGCAGTATAATTCTTGAAGAACTAAGTAGTAAGACCCTCAAAGCTTCTGTATTTGCCCCAACCCTTGATGAACAGTTTGACTGAGATGATGATTCTAGATGGAAAAGCACACTCTCTTATACTGCAGAGGCACTGACCCTCCACCAACTTTCTTTCTGGCATCCAAATTCCTGACATAAAGACTAAACCCAAGTTAGTTCTCACATTTATTTGATGTTCTATTTTTATACTTCAATCCTTAGAAGCTCTTAATTCTCCTTCTGTTTCATCTTCTAAATATTACTGTGTTGTATATGGATATTTTTGTATTATTTTCCCTCAATCGTCCAGGAATCTTTCCAATCTGAAACTGCTGTTTTCTTTGATATTTTCCCTTCATCTTTTCTATTATTTCTATAATTCCTGATAGAGGGATAGTGGATCTCCTGAATTGATCCAATGTGGTTTCAACTTTTTCATTATATTTTTTCATTTTTTTTTCTTATACTCTATACTCTGCAATACAAGAAGTGACTGGCACATATGGTATGGTAAATGTTTATTTTTTTTATTAAAAAAACTTTTTACAATAGAGGACACATTGCCAACAGACAATAGAGTAAGAGTGCTCAAAGCAAGAGGAAGCATGTGAGAGGGATTAATGGCAATGTGTTATTTATCACTTTCATTGATCAACAATTTATGGTCTTTTCTGTCAACATTACAGGGCACCCTCATCTTTATTCACCAGATCTGGTACTGCAGGACTTCTGGGTTTCCTTCAGTGGTAAAAGGACCATGAAAGGTAAACATTTGAATTGGTTTGGGACATGGAGGCAGCCATGACAGCAGGACTAGAGACCCTCATGAAAGAGGACTTGCGGAACTGCTCCAGAAAGTGGCAAGAATGTTGGGACAAATGCATTCAAAGTAACTTTTATTATGAGGGGGATTAGTGTCCTTGATTACAATAATTTATAGCATTTTTCCATCACACCTCAAACTATCTTCTTCCACTGATGCATACATTTCAAGAGTTTTTGGCCATCTTTACTGATTCACACTTATAAGTATATATCCACTGGCAGAGATAAGAATTGCTAAGAACTCACGCTGCAGACTTTAGATTATAAGGGTAAAAAGCACACTGTCAGTAGCCTTGCATTCCTCCACTCAGGTCCAAGAGAAGGGAAACTTGACTCTGGAGGGCCAACCCTCTGTCATGGGACCATAGACCTCTCCAGATAGACCAGAAAACACCTTAACAACAGAGCTATCTCTGTACATAATGGTTGTATGGCCAACTGCTCCATACCACAGCTGGAAGAGTGGCAGGAGTGCCCCACAAATGACCCTTTAAATAGTTATCCTCTTTGCCAACCCACTCTTGGAGACTAGCATCTATACAAATTAATCAAAGTTCTCTATGGAAACAGAATAAATTAAGTTGAGGGAGTTGGTTCATACAACTGTAGAGGCTGGTGAGTCCCATTCTGTACCTTCTGCAAGCTGGAGAGCTGGGAAAACTAATGATGATATTCCTGTCTGAGAGCAGAAGAAAATCAGTGCCTTAGTTGGATCAGACATATTGAAAATCAAATGGTGAATTCCTACCCTTTCCAACTTTTATTTAATTCTCATTTTATCATAAGTACTTCTTTGAAGGCCTCTCCATAAATACAGTCATACTGGGGAAGAGAGTGAGCACCTCAAGGTGAGAATTTTAGAGTGAACACTTCAGTTCATAGCAGCACTGGAAATCACCCATGGTTATATCATTAATTAATGCTTTTATTACTTTACAGGACATCAAGGAAATGTCTTAGAATGCCTCTCTGTGAATTTTAAAGCCACCCTAGAGGCTATACAGAGAATGAAACTGCATTCCTTGTCCACATTCTTCCTCAAGGTGGATACTGCTGGTAGTAAGATTACATTACCAGGGTTTTCAAGTTCACACGTTTCTCAGTGCTCCTTTGATGTGGACTTGTTCATCCATCACTGAATAAAAATCTATGTGTCCCTCATCTTCAGCCACACTCTACACCCTATTGAGATCTATTTTCTTTCTCTGTCACTGTCTGCAGTGGTTTAATTGCTTAAATGCTCCTCCCTCCAATTCATACTTTGAAACCTAATCCCCAACATGATGGTGTTAAGAGCTGGGCCTTTGAGACATGAGGATGGGCTCCCAATGATGGATTAGTGCCTTTATCAAAGACACCGCTGCCTCCCCCTCCAATATGCATGGACACAGCAAAAACGTGCCATCTAAGAGCCAGGAAGTGGGCTCTTACCAACATGGAAACTGCTGGCACCTTGAGCTTAGACTTCCCAGCACCAAGAACTGTGAGAAATGAGTTTCTGATGCTTAATATTTGCCCAGGTTAAGGCATTTTTGTTCTAGCATCTGGGGCACTGTTCCCACCCTCACCCTATCCCACACAGTAATAACAGCCTGAGGGCTGTATCTGTCTTCAGGGGAAAGCAGAAGTCCCACTTAGGTTTACACCCTTACCTCTGGGTTCTGATTCTCTACCCCAGACCTCTGCTCTGTGAGTGGCAGCCAAGGCAGCTACATGGGGCAGCAAGGAAATAGCTGCACTCTGTTTTCTGTTTGCATCTCTCTCTCCCCTCCCAGTGAGAGGCCTGTTCAGCAAGGAGAATATAAACATCCTTATGCCTCGGGCAAAATGCCATTAAAACAGACTTTCTATTTTTAATACAGACTCTTGTTCCAAACATTGTATGTCCCAGCTAATAAAATCATATAAAAGCAAGAACTATATAGTTTTGAACTATAAATGTGTCACTTGCACCTTGAGTGTCTCTCTGGATGCCCAACTGTAGTACTTGAAGAGACCAGAACCCTAGTGGAATGTTCCTGGTTCCTTGAGTGGCTTCTCAAGCCTTTATAGGAATAAGGAGTGGACCTCTCCTGAGTGGACCCAGGTCACATCCAGTACTCTCTTCACCTCCTAAAATACCACAGCACTTTATTGATTCACTGTCAAAGAATCTCCAAATGTTCATATTATCTTTAAATCCTTTGGCTTTCAAAAATATCCCTAACACATTTACAGCTTGTGAAGTGTTCTCACATGCCAATTGTTTTTACAATTGTTTTATGAGAGCACAGGGACTCAGTCATCCATTCAGCAAGTTCCAGTAGATGGCTAGATACCATGACGGCACAAGGGAGAGAAGTACAGGCCACGCACTGCTGAGGAGTTCACAGACCTCTGAGGACAGAGATAGTGTAGAGGCCACTGGCGTGTGGTGTTAATGGGGCTACTGGAGGGAAGAGGGTAAGAGCAGAGAAGAAGCCGGTTCCAGCCCAGGAGGACCAGAAGGTCTCCCGAGGTGTGATTGGAGATAGAACGCAAAGTCCAGGGAGGATATGGGCAGAAAAAAGGGAACAGAAGACCCAGGGCACAAGATTCAGGTAAGTCTATGCCAAGACTGTTACAGACATTGGATTTCAGTCCTAATGGAAATAAATAAGCAATCACCAAGTTTTAAGCAAGAAACACATATGAACAAGGTTTGCAATTAAGAAAGAGCTGTCAGATAATGCTGGACTGAGGTGCTAGACTGAGAAAGTGAGACAGGATGGTAGGAGAAAGGGGAGATGGGACAGCTGCATGAGGAGAGGGAGGAGGAACAGGTTCAAGAGATGCTTAAGGGGTCTCCACAGGACTTGTGATTAAATGAATGGGAAGGTTCTCTGGCTTCTGTGTGGGTCCAGGAACAGATGGTGGTGTCTTTCATGTCAGTGGGGCCAGATGGGAAGAAGGGTGAAGGGATGACTGATTGGGCATGTTGGATTAAGGTGCCTGAAAGCCCCAAGCAGAAATGTTCAGAGTACTTTTGGTTCAAGGTTCAAGAACTCAGTAGAGAAATCTAGCTTGGAAATAAGAATTTGGGATTCATTGCTTTTTGAAAAGCAGTTGTTAAGTATGTGAGCTCATCCAGTAGGAAGGTACAGAAGCCTAAGGTCATAAGGGTGACCTAGGATTTTTCAGCTGGGACAGAGAAGACCTGGACTGAAGCCAGGTCTTCTGGATCTTCATCTTCAGGATGCTTCCCTTGAGCAGCATTCCCCTCCACGTATTGCTATCAGAGGCTGAGAGAAGTTCAACCACCTACCACAGAAACACCTCTGCAAACCCTGTTGCCAACATGTTCACCTCTCCTTGTATTCTTACAGCTGAGCTCTAGGGCCTCTTGATGCCTGCCTCTTGCCCTAGATGGTCCATACCAAGGCCCTTCCCATCCACCCTTCTCCATCACAGTGAGCCTGTGTCAGTTCTATCCTATCCCCATTCTAAAATCGAAGTTGTCTGCTAGGTCATATGAAAAAGCAATTACTGCTAAGATGAGCAATAAAGGTTAATGAGAAATCCATCCAATGGCACTCAGTCCTTTTTATCAGAATTCCTGGCGATGTCTAAATAACACTATTAAAAGCAAAGACTTCAAGCAGTTTGACAGACTGCTTAGGAAAAGATATTGTATAAGCAGGCAAAGAACCAAGAGTAAAAGTTGGGGCCAGATCACCAGGGGAATATTTCATTTCATCATAGGAAGTGGTTTGAATTTGAGTTCACTCAACATGGTGAGGCAGGAATTACTGGACCACAAGTCCTTGTCAAGATAGTGGACATTCAAGTTCAGCACCTGGCAGAATAGTGAGTATGTCACACACACACACACACACACACACACACACACACCACAGGCATCCATTGTCTCTTGGTCTGATATATAACAGGATTAGAGACAGGGTGGCTCTCACATCAAG
Organism: Ctenomys sociabilis; assembly: GCA_004027165.1. NCBI lineage: Eukaryota > Metazoa > Chordata > Mammalia > Rodentia > Ctenomyidae > Ctenomys > Ctenomys sociabilis. The sequence continues at coordinate 9,812 of PVKA01019582.1, read as the reverse complement.
GCTACAAGTCCTAAGCCTTTTCCTCAAGTTCTAGGAGTGATGTTATGGGCAGAACCGTGTCAGCCAGGCTAGAAACCCACTCAGAAATACTGCCTTACTAATTGATAAGTCGGAAGAAATTTCTTTTGGTGAGGAGGAAGACAAATATAATTTGCTATATTCAATTTACTAAAAATGGAGAAGGGGGCCAATAAGGAAAGGTTAAAGGAAGCACAAACTAAGAAAAATGAAGGAACACTTATAAAACAGCCTGTCTTGAAGTCTAGTTGCAGCTTTGCCAGACAAACCCACAGTGACTCCAGGGTCATGGAAAGAAGTCCCTGGAGATGGAATTCAGGGAAGAGTAGTGCTGTCCAGCAGACAAGGCCCAGGGAACAGTTTATCCCAGGGTCTTAAGACTCTGCAGCAGGCCCAAGGATGCTTCCTGAGCAGCAATCAGAGTCCTTCTGCTGTTACTGAGGGGCCACAGGTGGTGGCCTGTGACCAGCCTGTCCTCCAGCTGCAGACAGGAAATGCCAGAGCCCTGGGAATCGAGGGTAATTGAGTTCATAAAACCCCATGCTGTCGGGCTGGAATGGAAGTGTAAGGTTGTTGAGGCTCGCTCTCACTAGTCAGTGTCTGAATTCCCTCAACAATATGCTTGCCAAGTGGGCATCAAACCAGAGACTGAATAGCCCTTATGACCGGAAGTGCTTTTCCTCCAAGGAAGCATTTTCCCCTTTGGACAATTCCTTTCTTACTTCAACTGCCTGGTGGGAGACGATCTTTTGCAATCGTGTGGAATGTTTTCCCTGCCTGTGCCAAGTTTGTCTGAGCACCTGGATCTGAATGGATGCTAGTCAGACCAGGCTCCTTGTGCCTGCAACTACAGTGAGAGGGCACCTTAAGCAGCAGGTTACAGTGCAGGTGGGGCCTGCCCTGTTCACCTCTGAATCCTCAGGAGCTGCTCTGTGGCTAACATTAGACAAGCACAACAAATGTTTTCTAAGAAGCGAATGAGTAGACAAACCTAAGAGTTTAGCCTTTACTCCATCATGAAATATAAATGGCATGAGTATAGGAACTGCCAAAGAGTTCATGAAGATTAAGAGTGGGTTTAAAAGACATGCAGGAGGGCTGGTCAGATAGCTCAGCAGACTAAAGCACCTGCTTAGGTAGGCACAGGGACCGCAGCTCGATCCCCAGCATGTTGTGCCAGCCCCACCCCAAGGGCACACTGAGACTGTGATTGAGACTGGGCGTGGTGGCATGTGCCTGTAATCTCAGCACTTGGGAAGCTGAAAACAGGAGAATCACTATGAGTCCGATCTCTGTAGTGAGACCCCATAGACCCTGTGCTAAATATAAATAAATAACTACATAAATAAAAAATAAAAGATATGCAGAACCCTTGAGCAATGTCATTTCAATCACTCCTGTACCTCAGAGCATTCAGGTCTTCTAGGTACCAAATTCTGTGCTAGGCTTTTGCAATAGGTCTATACTTGAAGGGGTACATGAGCTCTTTTATAATATTGAAAGTTCCTACTAGAGCCTCTGCTTTGAAAGTTGTTTTAGTTTATTGTACAACTCCCAAGTTAGGATGATATGAAGCAGGTGTTGAGGACTAAACATATTCTGTATCTGAGCTACAAAATATTTGCTGCATGAGTAAGGTTTTGAACTGACTTTATTAAAAGCAGCTATTAGAACAAAGAGTAAAGGGGTTGAATTTTGAGCAGAATGAAGGAATCAAAAATGTTTCTATCTCTAATAACAGGGAGACAAATGTCTGTACTATTAAAAGAGGTTATAAAATCACAATTGCTATCAGAAAGTTCAACACTTGCCTTGCAATATTGGATAAAGAAGAAATAAAATCAGTAAAGATAGTAATGACCTAAGTGACACTACAAATCAACTTGCCTTAATTGGCATTCATAGAATTATCCAGCAAAAGGGGGAAACAATAAAAAATGCACACTCTTTTCAAATGCATATAGAACATTTCAAGAGTAGAGCATATTCTGGAGCATAAAACAAGTTTTAATATACTTAAAAGGATGCAAGTTATGTAAGTATGTTCTTCACCAAAGTAGAACTAACCAGAAAATCAGTAATAGAAAAAAATCTGGAAAATCCCCCAAATACCTGGAAGCTAAATATCATTTTTATGGATAACCCATAAGCCAAAAACTAAAATCATGAAAGAAATTAGGATATATTCAAAATTAACAAAATTTTAAATACCACATATATTAAGTATAAATATGCAAAAATCTATGCTGATGTAAGTAAATAATTGAATAAATAAACGTAGAAAAATAAAATATTTCTCACATGGAATAATCCCAAGTCACTTCCGTAGCTACTCTCCCCTCAAGGGGTGACTACTTCGTTAGGGGCAGGCTGTTCCTAGTGACTTCTACCTAAAGGCACAGTATTAGAGGAACTTCCCATGCAGAAACATGACAAGTACTTCAGTCCAGTGGTCAGGATTCTCCTCAACAGTGACAAGTCACATTGGCAGTGTGTACTCTTTGATAGATTACGATGAAAATGGTACTCAGCTCTGTAAGTGCCTGTCTGACAAGTACAAGGTCCTGAGTTCAATCCCTGGTACCAGAAAAAGAGAAAAAAAAAGTAATTGTCAGATTATGATGAAAATGTTACCTCTGTGCCTTTCCTCCCCAAATCCCGTAATTTGAGACAAATCCCAACTGAGAGACATTCTACAAAATAGCTGATCAGTGCTCCTCCAAATTGTCACTAGCATCATAAAGAAGTCTGAAAAATGATCACAGCTAGGAAAACCCTAGAAGGTGGTGATAACTAAGCATAGCCTTGTTACGATCCTTGAACAGAAAAGGGAACATGAAGCCAAAACCAAGGACACTGTATAGGTTCTTTAGTCAATAATATTTTAATTAATGGGACAAAAAGAAAAACAATGTTGAAAACACAATGAAACAAAAACTGATTTATTGAGATGATTAGTGAAATTTGAAAAACTATAATCAGACTAAGAATGAAAAGAAAAATGATATGATCTACAACTGTTAAGTATATCAGGATATCACTACAGATTCTACAGATCTTAACAAATAAAAAGGGACCTTATAAACAACATTCTGCCAATAAATTTGACAACTTAAATGAAGAGGACAGATACTCTAAAAGACCTAATATTACAGTTTACTCAAAAACACATGTATTTATTAAGTAAGTTGAATTTGTCCTTAAGAGTTTTTACACAAAGAAAGTTCCAAGAAGAGATAGCTTTCCTGAGAATTTCAACAAACATTTAAGAATGAAATGAAATCAGGGACTGGCAAGATAGCTCAATGGCTTAAGTGCCTGCCTGGCAAGCACAATATCCTCAGTTCAATCCCTAGTTCCAAAAATAAGTAAATAAAATAAAATAAAATCAATGCTGCACAAGCTTTTCCAGAAAACTGAAGAGGGGAAGATCTTCCTAAATCATTCTATGAGGACAGCTGTATTCTGATACAAAAACTAAAAACAGCTTTCAAGAAAAATACTAACCAATAACTTTCATGTATACAAAATTTCTTTAAAATATTTAGTGAGTCAAACCCAGCAACATATAAGAAGAATAATCTACGATAGCCAAGTGGAGCTTATCTGAGGAGTAGGGGATGATGTGATTTTTGAATTGTAACAATATAATTTTCCATATTAACAGATGGCAAAGGAGAAGAAATAGAGAACAGAGAAGGCCCAGCTAGGACTGCGACCTACCCATGGACCATTAGGTGCTGTCAGGCAGCTCCTGTAGTGAAAGTCAGCCTGCGGAAAGAGGAGAAAGGAGGCGCTTCCAGAAGCAGGGAGCAGACTGCTCTCAGAGGGCTCTCAGTTGCTTTTTGTCTTGAGTGACAAAAACGCCCCAAAGCCTTTCGGTACAGCCACGTGCATCGTCATGCTGTGTTGATGACAAGCTGTCTACGTGACAGCAGCCACATAAGGTTCTGCCGCCTTTGCCTCGGTCTGTGTAAGTATGTTCTGTGCTCTATACGGAACAATGAAGTCTCCTGATGCCTTTCTGAGAACATGTGCCCCTGATTAGGCAGGAGATGGTTCTGTATCCTTTTTCCCACTGGAAGCTGTTTTGAAGTGATTTGCTGCCAAGCTCTCCAAGGAGATTTGATTTTATTAAACACCCAGGAGCTGGGTCACACCTGTTATTTTTAGTATTCTTATTTCAGATTCCCAAAGGTATTCAGTGCAGCCATTTTTGAATGGAAAATCCACCATAATTGTTTTCGCATAAAATAGCAATGTGGTTGTCTTTTCTAGTCAAAGAGGAAACCACTAACTAATGACAGCTGAGCTGGGCTTCCAGAAGGAAGAGAATAGGAGGCGGCTCCTGCTACCTCAGGAGAGTGACACAAAAATTTAGGCTGGAAAAGAAAACTCCATCCTGCAGGTAAAATAGCTCCTCCTTGGGAAATTCTTTCCTGTGTCTTCTTTACATTCTTCAAGTCTCCAGCTTTCTCTCAGTAGGCTCTAATTATTAGTATTTCATATGCACAGGAGCTATCACTAAGGTGGCCTTCAGAATTTCCTAGGCAGGCCGGCCTGTTTTCTCACCCTGTCTTTCCCTTCGGCTGTACTGATTATGATCCAGGCAGTTCCTCTGTTTCCACCGCCCTCCTCCTGACTCAGTGGCCACATTAAGACAACTGTAGACAAATCTCTTTCCACTTCCAAAATGCTCTTTCTCTTTCCTTCATCACTTCTCTCTGCTCTCCTCAACTCTTCCCTGCATTTCATAAACAAACACGCTGAGGAAGCCTCCTGCCTTCACCCAGGCATTTCTAAGAGTTAACCCAGATCCTTCTTCAATTCCCTTCCCTCTTGCATACAAAATAGTTTCCAATCTTGCAATCATTCTGTCTGCCATTAGAGGATTTCGACTTCGTAGCTCTCCCACAAAACCACTTCTGTGTTTCCTGCAGTCCAATCAGACTCGCTAAAGGTCAGATTTCATGCCATAAACCGGCCCACAGTGTTCTACTTTCACTGTCCTCTGCCCAAACTTTCCTAAACAGTCCTCCATGTCTCAGCTTGTGAAAGGTCTACCTGTTCTCTTTTTCTTTCAAAGCCTAGCTTGATGGAATTTGCTTTGTGATTCTCCCTAGTGAGAAAGAATTGCTCTGAGCATCCTAGTTCATGCTATGTATTTTGTTTGCAGAGCTTTTTAAGGTCCAGTGTGTAGTTTTTGAATTTGGGTCTGTCTTCATTCGAAAACAAGTTAGTCCGTGAACAAAGCCAGGCCTAGCTCCCCTCAGAGTAAGCCTCAGGTCTCTTAACTCAGTGCAGAGTATGACTTCCATCTTAATCTCTGAATACTGGTTAAAAGAGTTTGGAAAACCATGTGCCTGCAGCCAAACTGTAGGCTCACAGGCTTCCTCTGCCCACGTGACTGACAGTCCCACAAGATTGCTGATGTTGAATGACTCAGCAAAAACTGCAAATGTCTAGAAACTGGATCTTCCAAACCATTGACCCTGATGGAAAACACATGTGCCTGGAGCCCCAGCACTGCCTCTGGGAGGCTCTAAGCACACATTAAGAGTCTGCAGCCTGTCACAGTGCCCAAGAAAGTCTGTGATCCACAGACTCCCTCCCACATCTGTACCCAGCGCCTGTAAGTCCTACAGAGCCTTATGTATGCAGACCAAGTGGTGCCTCCCTCGTTCGAGAATTTCCTTTGCCAGGATTTTCCCCAATAATCAAAACTTGCCCTCTAGGCACCTAAATCTTTAGAAGTATGATCTTATTTTGGTGTAATGGTTTCCAAAAGGAATAATGCCACTGCATAGTTGTTAAGCCATCCACACACTCTCCAACCTCTTCTTGATAGAGCTGGAATAATGGCATATGTATTACTTGTTTTCCTGCAGGATTGCCCATCTCACCACTGAAGAGGTAAGCTATTTTATTTCATCACTAATGACATTAATATCAGGTAATTCTTAGGAGCACTTTCTATATACCCAGTATACCCAGAAGCATTGTACATTATTTATTTTTGCTTCACAATATTTCTGAGAGGTAGGTGTTACTTTCCCAGTTTCCACATGAAAAAACTGAGGATCAGTAAGATTAAGTAACTTGCCAGACCAAGATCAATAATGGAGATTAAGCTCTAATGAGGTCCTCCGGCTCCAAGGACCACAACAAGGCTGCAGCCATATACTCTGGGTACAACAGGTTCACCTGAGACACAATAACAGCTGGTTCTGGGCTTTCCCAGGTTTAGCTCTATGAGACCCCTCAGTCCAGAGAGACAGGGACAATTGATCACCCTACTTTGACTAGTAGGGGACACTCTGAAGAGGACACTCTGCCAGAGCCCTAGGCTTTTATGACCCTGGGGTCCTCTCCTGTTGTCTGTCCTTGGCTGCCAAGGCCGGGAAGTAGCCCACTAGCTGAGCAGCTCAAATCACCAAGTCCTGACTTTGCTCTGCGGGGCTGGCAGGGGCACCAGGGCCCCCTGTACACTTAATAATGCAACCTCCCTTTAAGCCATTTTGTTGCATGAAGGTATTACAGAAAGAAATGCTTTGAAGAGATATCAAGGGCAACTTCTACAGCAAAGAACTGCTTGCTTTCATAGAATCTGTTGTAAACAGACACCTGAGTTACCTTCCATCATGTGTTTATTCCAGTGTGATTTTAGTGCTTCTTCAAAGCTAGTGTCCCAGGCAGGGACCAGGTATTCCTACAACTGCTTCCTTGATTTGCCTGGACTTGTGACCTGAAAAAAAGTTTTGGGCCTTGTGCTCTGCCTTTTGCTCCAAGAACTTTTCTGCAAATGAGTGGCTTGGGGAGAGACTAAGGTTAGTGGCAGTCTGCCCCCTCCGGGTGGAGCTGTTATATCTGGAGGATGTTGCTTCCGCATAGCATGAAATGTCCCTTTGAAAGTTCAAGAATAACTTCCAAGCAAAACAAGCTGAGGACCTCTCTGCCTTGCTCCTTGCATCTGCACAAGCCGGGACATTTTCTTGGCAAGAAGACTCAACATTTTAGGGAATGCAGAGCAGCAGAGGAAAGCTGATTGGCCTGAGAGCGAGGCTGGGCTGCTCTGTCTCCTGGTCACTCTCAGTTTATCTTGGATTTCACAGACCTGCCCATCCCACCACCTCCCCCAGAGCTTGCCCAGTTTTGAGTGATGCAGTGGGTGTTTGCTGGGGCAGAGGACTTATTTCTGAATGAGATGAATGACTTTTTAAAAATTTAATTTGTGTGTGTGGTGGTGGTGGTGGTGGTGGTGGTGGTGTGTGTGTGTGTGTGTATGCAGGGTCTCACTATGCAGCTTGAACTCATAGTGATCCTTCCCAGTACTGGGATTACAGGCGTATACCACCATGCCCAGTCTCAGTCACCTGCTTAGTGCCCCCAGGGGTGGGGCCAACACAGCATGTAGTACCAGGCAGGGATCAAACACCAGCCCCTGTGCTTGCCTAAGCAGGCACTTAGTCCACTGAGCCATCTCATGGGCTCTTAAATGGCTTTTAGGAATAAAAAAAAAAAAAAAAAACAGAAAATGTAAGCCTTGCAAAAAGATGACTAATTTATTTTCCCAAATTAAACAAATAATTAAAAAATAAACAATTATAAAGTGATATTTATTTATTTATGGGCCTGGGGATTGAACTCAGGCCCTTGCATTTGCCAGGGAAGTGCTTGTTCTACTGAGCCATCTCCCTGGCCCCTATAAAATGATTTTTGAAGGACACTGGGGCTCACATTTTTGTTCCTTTATTTTTCATTTGCTTCACAAACTATTTACAAGAGTGACGCAACTAAAGACTGTACTGCTAAGTGAAATAAATCAGATCCACGCATGTAAACACTGTCTTGTCTCACTAATGTGAGAATCTGAAAGAGTAAATAAAATCTGAAAGGTACAATAGATACTGTAAAAGGGAAAGAATCTATCCAATAGGAAGTAAAAACTAGGATGAAGAAAAGGATGAAAGAAAGAAGGTGAAAAGATGTATTTCTATATATATGCAGGAAAGTTTGGGTAATTGTATTGCTGATTTCTGTTGGTCTATTGAAAGAAACACTTAATGCTTAAAAATTATTTTATTCTTATTTTTTCTCTTTAATTTCTTGTAACTTTCTTTTTGTTGTCGTGTTGTTCTGTTTTCTCAACCAGTTTCGCAGGTTTATATCTCATAGTCTAAATAACTAATTTGAAGATAAGATCATGCAATGCAGCAGTCATTGTTGAATTCCTATTACTTTGTTTAAAGAAATTTTGTATTGTTTCGAATGCTTTTGTTTTCTTTTTACTATTTTGTATTCTTTAAAAAGTAAAAGTAAATAAATAAGATCAGGATATATTTGTTTCTCCACAAAACTGAGCCAAGGTACATTCTTTCCCAACTCCACAGCATCCACAGGGGGGCAGTTTGGGCCTGTGGCCTGAGGACCTCCGGACCACTGTGGCTGTCTTAGGCAGCTCACCTTTGGACATCAGCCCCAGGCTGCAAGGGAAAATGGGCTGTAGAGGAGCTGAGCTGGGTAGAAGAGACCCCCTGCCAGCAGGCATTCCAGCTCTCCAGCCAGGCTCTCTCAAGAGTGGATCCTTCTGGCCATCAGCCTGGCCGCCCTGCAATGGTAAGCTTTGAGAGGCCTTTGAGCCAGGACTGCTCTCCAGCCCCTGACTCACAGGTAATACGTGATTATTGTCATTTTTAAGCCATGAAGTTTTGGTCTGATTTATTAGGAGGCACTGATTACAAAACACACATGGCGTGTCACCATTGGGTTTGTCCCTTCATGATTAAAGTGTGGCCGCCACAGGTCCTGATGTCATGTTATTTCAGGCACACAAATATTTTCAAACTTTCATCAATCCTATAATAGCCACCAACCTACTCAATCTTCCAAATCCCAATCTGGATGTAGGATCATATTAATAAGAGTATAGAACTGGTTGGTTTTTAATACTGTTTTCAAGCAAAAGCAGGGAATATTTTAATCTACTCATCTTTACCACAGTAAGCTCCCTAAGAAAACCTCATTTGTAGCAACCTCCATTAAGTTAACTTAAAACCACTGATTTCCACTTAATAGTGGAAACTATTAAGTATGCCATTAAGTATGCCAACCAGCAAAGCCTGTGCCATTGATTATAGACAAAGGCCATAGAATCTTCCTAGAGCTGCTTCTGGAGTGCCAGCTGCCTGATTAGAATGCTAGCTCTCTGCCCTAGGGTGTGGGTTTCCACTGAGGGCAATTGACTGCACCTAGAGTACTGTGTCACCTGGAACATGTAAATGACATGGCTCTGCCAATGTTTTGAGGAAGTGTTTTAAAGTAAATTACAGAGGCTGTAACACCCAGCCTGGCTCTCTCTCCCCAGTTCAATCCTACCCCTCCTTCCAAGACCCCTTCCCCAAGACTCACTCGTAATTTTCACTCACCTCACTATTCAAACACAGGGATGGTTCTCCTTTCTGACTCTGCCAAATGAGCTCCAGAGTGCCTGTGTCGGCTTCTGGTCAGCTGGAGTGTGTGCCTATTTCCAAAAGGAGCCAGCAGTCTTTTCAGGCAGTTTAGTCTAAACCAATATTCAAAGAAAGCTATACTGCATGTATTTAACTGCCCCACAACTTCCTGTCAAAGTCAGCAATTCTCCTTACAGCTGAGGATAGGACGTGGTCTACCCAATGCATCTCAAATCCCATAGCTCTTGCCTGATAAAGCCTCCTGAGCAAAGGCAGCCTTGAAGAAAGAAGGGACTTCACTTGACTGAGAGCAGTTAATTGCATAACAAGATTAACTTGGGGCCC
>PVKA01019581.1:0-41793 GCA_004027165.1 Ctenomys sociabilis | reverse complement strand
AACCAACATCCTGGATGAAGAAGCCCTGAACCAGAACCACTGAACTATGCTGCTTCTACATTTGGATTCTCAGAAACCGTATGAGATAATGTCATGCTTACCTAATAAGTTTGAAAATAATTTGCACTGAGCAACAGATAACTGTGTTAGTCAGCATTTTGTTACTATAGAAAATACCTGAGATAACTAACTTAGAAAGAAAAATGTATTGTGTGACTCCCAGTTCGAGAACTCCATCCAGAATCAATTGCTCTCCCCTGCTGTGGGCCTGTGGCCAAGTAGCACGTCAGCACTTGGGTGAATGGAAAAACAAAACTCATTCCCTATCTGGCCTGCAAGGAAGAGACTGAGGTCCTGTAACCCTTCACAGGAGCACAAATGACACAAAGGCCTCCCATGAAACCCTATTTAATGTTTCCACCACCTCTCAATAATGTCATCCTCAAAACAGCCTTTCAGATATGGGCCTGTGAGGGACATTTATGGTTCCAACTATAGCAGAAACTAATTCATCCACTTGTGAATAAATTATTCTTTTCAAGATTTTTTTTTGGGGGGGTCAGAACCAGGGATTGAACTCGGACCCTTGCTCTTGCCAGGGAAATGCTTAATCTTGTGAATAAATTATTAAACTCTCTTCTAAAACCCAGGTTTCAGGCTGGGGAAATAGCTGAGTGGCAGAAGCTCCTGCCGGCCAAGTGCTAGGTCCAAAGTTCAGTCCCTAGTACCACAATCAATCAATCAACCAGTCAATCAATCCTAGGTTTTGTAATTGTGATGTTACAGTCACTTCTGCCCAGAATAAAGAATAGAACGTATACCACTCTGATCCCCACCTTGGAATCCTCCTATCTAGTATGATAGAAAATAAGACAAAAGCAATTATCTGCCTACAGCTGATATGAATAGGAGCCTGTCAGCTTTTAGGAAGGAATGCCAATTTTGACAATTGTTGGCTAGGAATTCTGAGCTAAGCAGCTTATTTATAGAGTAGGAATTAAAGAAATTCTAGGCTCATCCTTTTGACTGAAACCTAACCCGTTGTTTTCAAATTCCATGTTCAGTTGCTTCCTCCTTTTTTTTAATATAAAACTATTTATTGATCACTGCTCAACATTATTTACAATAAAGTAAACAATATACATGAGGAGAATATCTGACTACTACAAAGTTGTTCTCCTAGCTTCTGCTGGAAAGAGTAGCCCGAATACTGAAAAAATTGAGCCTACATGTAAGGAACAGGTTGGGGTCGAGGAAAACATGCAGGTCAATGTTTAGATTACAAGTTTGTCCATTCATTTATTCTAGGTCCTGAATTGTGAGCACCTCTAGCCACTCAGTAGGTTTCCATCAGCCAAGTCCTAAGACATATATGAAGCCTGACTTGTGAGTGCAGATTTCAACTTGCCGTGAAGTAATGAGTCTTGGGGAATTTTTAATGTTTCCTTGTTAAGTCTTCTTTAGAGAATTCAAACAAACCAAGTTTTGACTTGATATCTTATTTGGGTTGGAAAGTTGTAGGTAGAGATAAGAATTTTTTTTTCTTTTCTTTTTTTTTTTTTTTTTTTCCCTCTTTTTGAGACAGGATCTCTCTATGCAGTTCATACTGGTCTTGAGCTCCCAAGATCCTCTAACCTCAGCCTCCCAAACATAGACAGGTACCACCATGCCCAGCTAGATAAGACTATTTTGGAGGATGAGTTTTAGAAGCAAATTGCATTTTTGTTACTAAAGACTAATACAGATTCTGATATGGCTGCTTTGAAAACAACTACTTTAAACTGTCCAATTAACCACAAAAACATCTATTTAACTTAAAAGATTATGGCTGCAGGAAAACTTTCTATTTAAGTGGGATTGATTTCTTAAGTTGTTCAGAATGATGGCTTCTCAAACATGAGGTTATCACCCATAGTTTTTGTTTTGGTGAATGTTTAGAAACAAAACAAAAATCACTTGCGTAAGAATTTTAATTATACTTACACAAACAAAAAACTCAGAATGGTCCTTAAGCATATGAGCTAAAATATAAGTTCTGATTTGGACTACAGACAATTCCCTCCAACATTTAGAGAAGTAGAAGAAATGTATCAGGCTACCAAATGCTCTTTTTTTGATAAAGGAAACAACTACGAAAGCTTTATTTACTTGTTCATTGTAACCAGTGCAATAGACGCAAAACAAACAAAATTCAACAACTACTACTTTCAAAACTGACATATTCAACTTGATTTTCTTTAGAATTTTTTTCCACACTAGTAAATCAAAACCAAGACCCATGGTGTGTGTGTGTGTGTGTGTGTGTGTGTGTGTGTGTGTGTGTGTGTGTGTGTGTGTGTATTGTAAGTTAGTTATTGAGCTTCATCTTCTGGAGAAGAATCCCAAGTTAGTCTCTCTTCATAAAAAGCAATTACGATTTGAGGACATTTCATATTTGCCTCTTGCCAGCCCCAAGTGAGCCTCATCTGAATCTTTCCGTTTCATGAGAAACATCAGTTCTCCGCTACTGTCTGTGGTGCCAATTATTCGTTCAGGATCAAGACCTCTACAAAAACCTCTAGGTTTGTCAGTGGCATCTCTTTTTCTTTGACTTGCTGTCATCAGAGTCACTGTCAGATAAAGATTTTCTTTCTGTACCACCTTTTTTCTTTACCAGCTTTTTCTGAATTAAGAAATGTTCCAAGGGGTCAGGGAGATGGCTCAGTAGAATAAGTGTTTCCTTGATAAGTGTAAGGGCCTGAGTTCAGTCACCGGTTCCGCAAAAAAAAAAAAAAAAAAAAAAAAAAAAAAAGCTTCAATTAACCCTGAACATTCTAAATTTTCTTCAGGTTCCCATGTATCGTCAGCCTCTGTAAATCCCTTCCGCTTCAGAAAATATCCTGCCTTCCTATTCATTACACATCAGTCCAGTACTTTTTCTACACAAAGTGTGCTTCCTCAACTTTATTTTTTCCATTTCGTTTCTTTCTCATTTTTTGCAATATAGTTTTTTTGGAGGCCGTTTTTTACTGCAGACTTGAAGAGCTATTACGTCAGTGTGCCACGACTGTGTCTGACGGTCCCCGGAGAGCAGGAGGGAAGAAAACAAAACCTTTGTTTTCTTGGCAAGAGGCTGTGTAGCGTCCACAGCTGTGGAACCAAAGCTCACTTTCTCCATGGAGAGGCTCAGATAAGTAGAACTCCAACATGACCCCCAGTTTATTGAAATGTCACTTGGTTTATGGTCCACAGCTTTCCCTGGAGGAAATAAAAATCCAGTCCAGCCCAGAGGCGATAATGAGAGAAATCATGCGGCTACTAAAAATAATGAAAGACGAGCATAGCATTCAAGGTTGTGAGTCAGTATTGTTTAGGAGGCAGGAGAAGGGGACCAGAGAGAGGAGCAAAATGTGAGAAGAGCCAGGTAGAAGATAAACATTGGCTCTGCGGAGACGCCGCCAAAGGGAGCTGCGCATCCCCGGCCTCAGAAGACTCCTACCAGGCTCAGCTAGAGGCTTGACCTCAGGCCAGGGCCTGCAAACAGCTGGCTCAGTCAGGAGAGCTGTACCTGCCCCTACCCCTTCTGCGTTGTCAATCATGTGAATCCCTGTGACACTCAAGAAGTCCCCCGGTAGGCACAGGACAGCAGCTTCTACCTGCCTTTCACAGTGGAAAATGTGCCTGCACCGAAAGCCAATTCCACCTGGCATTGTGCCAAGCCTAGAGGATATAAACAGGAATGAGGGGATCTAAATCCCCTGTAGGGATTTAGAATTTAATAAGGAGATGGATCTATAAATAATCATATTCTAAAGAATAGACAGCAAGGACATGCATGACAATATCACAACTATAAAGCATTTTGTTCAGAGAATTATGGGAGACAAAGGACAGCTTCCTGATTACACCAGAACCTAAATGCAGGGGGAGGAGAGACCTCCAGGAGCCACCTGGATGTGGTAGCATGTTGGTGGAGACATTGGCATCATGCTGGAGATGTATGTGGGATGGGGAGGGCAGGGACCTGGGCCATTCTAGGAGTTTCTTGTAGCTGCTGTAAGAAATAACCACCAATCAGATGATCTAAAATAACAGGAATTGATTCATTCACTGTTCCAGAGGCTCAAAGTCTGAAATCAAAGCTGTTGACAGAACTATCCTCTCCCAATAGGATCTGGAGGAGAAACTTCTCTTCCTCTTTTAGCTTCTGGAGTCTACCAGAAACCCCTGACTTAACTGTATCACCCCATATTTTGCATGCCTCTTTACTAACCTTTCTATGACTATCAAGGTTTCTTTTGTCTTAGTCCCATAAAGAGATCTGTGTTTCCATTTAGGGCCACTCAATTTGCTGATGGTAATCTCAAGGTTTAGCAATCATATCCTCAAAGACAGTTTTCTCTACAAGGTAACAGTAAACGTTACTCAATCAACTAGAACAACCTAAGACCTGGACAAGCAAATGCCCCACAACTGGTCATTTCAGTATTCCTCAGAGCTGAACAATCACAGGGTGAAGGGCCTACCTACCAAGACAAAGAATTGGAGCTCTCCCTGAAAGAAAATAGAGCATCCTTGAAGATTTTAAGGGAAAGCAAAGTGATCAGATTTTCTTTTCTAGAGATTCCCTGGCTGCAGTGTAGCATAGGGCAAAGTAACCTGAAGACAGATTACTAAATCTTATACCAGGAGTGGTCTTTAGAAGACCACAGGTAAAATACAGGTGTATGGTCCTGAAGGGAGAGGGTCAGCGGTCTTGCTGTCACCACTAGGACAGACTTTGCCATCAAATAACAGCACTGTGGAATTGGAAGCAGAAAGGTTGAGGCCTTGAAAGGACTTTACAGAAACAAAATTAGTACCTAGAATATGTATGCAAAACAAACTTGCTTAAATAAAAGATAAATAAGAAGGGCTGGGAAGAGCTGGTTCATATAAAGATTGTAAGAATTGGAGTAAACGTAGGGGGAATTCACAGTGACATTCATAATGTCACAGTGAAAGGTCTCTTTCTTGCTTTACAACATCTTCATGGAAAATCTAGTATTTAACACACCTGCCTTAATCTGTACACGATGCCCCCACCCCAGATTAGTTCACTGTTACTGATTGATATGAGGCTCATGAAAGGGACAATCCTTGATGTCATTCATGCTCCAGAGCTCCCATGGGCTCATATCAAGGCTTCAGCCCTTACTATAGTGTGCTTTGCTCCTGCCATGTCCTGCTTCCCACAACGCTCTTTAGATTTCTTCTGAGAACGTGCTCTGCGTAAGTCACTGACTCGAGCATGCTCAGTGCAGACTCTGCTGTAGGGAGCCTGACCCAAGCCCACCACCATTGCTGGTGATGCAACTGTGGGGAAAGTCTTGGCTAAGACATGGGTCCACAAGATGAGGTTCAAACAGGTAGTCAGTGAGTTCTGGGAGAACAGTAATCTGCTCATGTTAATGTGAGGAAAGGTTTGTTGCAAAATTGATATTTAGTAATTAGATTCCAAAAATTCATTGATCTGTACCATGGAACATGTTTATTCCACCCTAAACCACTTTCTAATTAAAGACTATTTCTTTGACACTTACCTCATTCTGTCTTGTACTGAAAACACATATGTTTGTTATACATGCTTTGCTTTCACCAGCTAAATTCTCAGCTCTGCATGGATGGCACATTCACAATGTTACCTCTTGCTTGTCATGATGGCAGTGACCAGAGCTTGCATTCCATTTGTGTAGGTTCCAGAGTTTACAAAGCACTTCACATACTCAAATCATGGCTTACAGACTGCTAGCATCTTGTCACTTAAGAACTTACTAGAAATGCTCAGTTCTAGCCTTTACCCCCAAATCTGCTAAATGAGACTTTCTAGGGTAACTTGAGAACTCTCTGCTTTAACAAGACCTCAGAGTAATTTTATGAGCATAAATGTTTGAAAGCCACTGATATATATCACCTCTTTCAACTTGTTGACAGATGAATTGATTGGAGAGAAGATAGCCAATGGAAAGCCATAGACAATAAAGTACAACAGCAACAGAAACTTAATTCACTCTCAATAAATATTACTCCAACCAGATACATGAGGTGGGAGAGCTGCCAGAGTCCACCCATGGTGTTCAGATCTCAACCCCAATATTGGCCAATTTATTTGATTGATTATTGAGTAATTTATTTTATTCAGCCACTGATCTTCATCAACAAATGGAGCATAGCCTGGGTACTAGCTGATTCTGGTTAATAAGTTACATCCATCCAAAGAAATATTATGCAATCTTATGGTTAAGATAGATATACAGAATTTTTGTTAAAAATCCTTTTTTTTTATTTAAGCATACCATTTCTTAACTGTCTTTCTAGAAATTAAGGAGACATTCTTCTTGTCCTAGATAAGGTTAAAAATTATATGACATATTACTTGAGAAGTAAAAGATAGGGCTACCAAAATAGCTCAGGGGATTAAAGCGCCTGCTGCAGGTTTAGGGGCCAGGGATTTGATCCCTGGGCCTGCCATCTCTGCCCTGCCCCCGGGGTGAACTGAGGCAGCAATCGAGACTGGGTGTGGTGGCACCCAGGAGAAATAAAACCACAAGTCGACCATGGATTTAAAGATAAAATGTTGGTCTAAAGTCAGTTAGCTCTTCCCTGGGACATAGGAAGTAACATTTCTCTCCTATCTCTCATTCTCTGCCAATGAAGGCTGGGTACTTGCTCATGGTAACAGCAGAGTCATACACCAGAATGGAAATGAACAAGTTCTTATTCAAGCCTCTGCTGAGTCACATCCAGTGAAGCCACGTTGGTCAAACCCAAGGCACATAGTCAGATCAGGATCAAGGCAGAGAACCGGACTCCACATCCGTGGACAGCTTAAAGCCACATGGCAAAGGACATGGACCCATGAAGGGCTAAAGGAAAGAAGGTGGTGAGCTTCCCATATTCAAGGGATGGTGAGCTCAATAGTAACAGCCAAGGCCAGGAGACAACAGAGATTATTCTAGCTCTTGAATGCTGGAAATCAGTGCCCATTACTATCAGTAAATTCTATGAGCTTATGAAGCCAGGAATTAAAGTGATAAACAAATGCCAGACTTTCAAAAGCTATAGGGCCCAAGAGCACGCCAAAATTAGAAATTCTCCGCTCTCTGGTGGTTTTATTCTGACATAACAAAACAAATTTCAGGATAGCATGAAATAGATGGCAAACCATTTCATTTTCTGCTTCATTCCCCTTATCCATTGCCTCTCAGTCACTTGGCTTCTTCCCTGGCATTATCTCCACAAGACCACAGGAATTTCCTAGAGAAGAAAGCTTTCTCCTGCTACCCCAATACAAGTCATTCTGACAGGTACAGTGTGGGGAATTCCACTCTTTAATTTTTCTTTCTCCTCCTCTTCTTCCTCCTTCTCTTCCTCCTCCTTCTCTTCTTCCTCCCCTTCCTTCTCCTCCTCCTCCCTCTCCCTCTCCCTCTAGTTCTTCTTGTCCTCCTCCTCCTCCTCCTATTCTTTTTGGCATAAATGATGAACTCCAGATGACATCAATATAACTTTTCAACCTGAGACAAGGGATAAACATCTCCCTAATTTCTATGAAGATAGACAGCAAGGAAATAGGATGTTTAAACAAACAAGGGTTTTTTTTTAACAGAAGGTCTGCAGATGTTTCCATCCCTGTTTCTCTCCATCTCTAGATCTGCAGCATGTCTCCAGGAAGGAACAGGAAGCCTTGGGGCACTTTACTCAACAACCATAGATAAAAGCCATGGTCTGGCAAACCCAGCTGCCTCCTTCAAAAAGGAAACAGGATCAGGTAGTAATGACAGGACCCCAGGCAATGCCCTGTCCCAAGGGTCTCTGACTTAGCCAGCATGCCCTTGTCAGTGCACACTTGGACTCACAGCGGAGGTGGGGCAGACCTCCAGACAGGCTGGCTGTGTTGGCAGCAGAAGGAAAGGAAAGGTGCCACCTGAGACGCTGGTGTTGCCGCTGCTGCTGCTGAACAGCGATGAGGCAGAGCTGCGATTTTTCAAATGTTCCATCTGTGTGCAACCGAATGCTTCCTTCAAACATAAAAATCCATATGTGACATCCATTCTTCATTGTAATAATCTTCATACTCCTTCCTTAATTTCTGCAGCATTCATGACAGAGTGTGACATGAAGTATTAAAGGCTAGGAAGGGAAGTCCTTGGGGGAATGATTGGGTTTTTGTTTCTCCAGCTGAGTTATTTTTTATTTTCTTGTGATTTCGAAAACAACTTCCATATGTACAATTCCTTCTGAGCCTTCTGAGAAAAAAAACACCCTAAAAGGATCACTGTTTAGACAGGTGAAAGGAGAAAAAGCATGTTATCTGTGTACAGGAGAAAAATAAGAGAGGAATTTGCCAGGATCTACTGTTGCCCGTGTTTCTAAGCCAAAAAGACCTGCAATTGATTTTCTTCACACAAACTCTGTTGGATCTGAAGAATATTCTGAGAATAATAATAAGGGTAATTAGAAGCACAACTTGAATCTAGAGTGACTTGTTTCTGAAGCACTAAAAGCATAAGAGGGAATGGAATTTCTCGGAGGGGACTCTAGCATGCTCTCTCCAGGTACAATTATAGTTTTGACATCTGTTTTTACCTTACTATGGCAACCTTCATATTTAATTTCCAAAGTGTTGAACTTTTGTCATCCTATTCATGTGCAGAGCCCTTCACCTGCTGCTCCCCCTGGATTCCCCTCATGGCAGTGCCTTCAGCACTTAACATTCCCCAAGTACGCACTATGAGCACACATCCCCAAGCCAAAAGCAACAGCAAAGACCAGGAAGAATATGGCTGTGCCCTCAGCAGAAGCAATTGGCTGTGTTCTTGCTGGTTACTGGAAATCGACAATTTAACATAACTCCAAAGGCTCAATGCCAGGTTCAAAAGCAATAGTGGGACCTCATGAACTATTCACTTTTCCTAAATACTTCTTAAGTGTTTACTCTGAGCTGGGAGCTGCAGGAAATACAAAGATTAAAACAATGCACATTTTCTGATCTCAAGATGATTAAAATTCAGAGGGAGAGTGGGATTCGAATTGCTACAAAGCCCTTCTAAATTTGTGTGGGCAGCACTCTGTTAACAACAATACCCACCAGGACCCTGTGAGAAATGC
Organism: Ctenomys sociabilis; assembly: GCA_004027165.1. NCBI lineage: Eukaryota > Metazoa > Chordata > Mammalia > Rodentia > Ctenomyidae > Ctenomys > Ctenomys sociabilis. The sequence goes on along the minus strand of PVKA01019581.1, from coordinate 32,667 downwards.
AGATTCTCAGGCTTTCTCAGGCTTTCTAAATCAGGGTCTGTGAGAGTGAGGCCCAGCAATCTGTGTTTTTCCATAATTCTTCTGGGTGATTCTGATGCTTCCTATAATTTGAGAAATCACTGCTGTAAAGCAATACAGTCCAAATAAATAAAGGATGAAAAACTAAAAAGAAAATGGTATCCAATTTGCAAGGAGGACTTTCTAGAGTGACACTATTTCTGTGAAGCTATGAAGCTTAAGAGAGGTAATGAAATCTACAGAGTGGAGGAAGCATGAAGCATTCTGGTGAGAAAAACATGAGCCAAGCAACAGAAGCAAGAAAGCAAAGGCAGATGGAAAAGCTTGATTAAATGGCATGAAAAGAGACAGGACAGGGACCAGAGATTGGTCTATCTAGGGGCCGGTGAGATAGCTCAGCAGACTAGAGCACCCACTTAGGCAAGCTTAGGCAAATACAGGGACTGCAGTTCGATCCCCAGAACCACATGCTTCACTAGCCCCACCCAAGAGTGGGCTGACCCCACCAGAGAGTGTGGGCATAGTGGTGTTCGCCTGCGATCCCAGCGCTGAAAATAGGAGGATCACCATGAGTGCAAGCTGCATAGTGAGACCCTGTAACAGCCAATGCATAAAAAATAATTGGTCCATCTGTATGATTTAGCAATTGATCTTGGAATAGGAAAGTGAAGAGAATCAACACCTTAGTTAACAAAAGATGTGCTGTATCATAAACCAAAGAATAAGGATGTTAGAAGTTGGCTTTGAGGGCATTCGTTTTGGTATAGTTGAGGCACATGTCAAGGGAAATATAAGTATAGAGTTTATTATAATAGCTGCGATATTTTGACAGTGTTATGGTTGACAAATTGAATGTTAGCTAAATGACCCATTGGGGAACAGGACAGAGTCTTTGCTTTCTAAACATCCTCTGAATCTGTGCAAGAAGAAGGCACAGAGATGGTGAAAAGAGCCCCTCTCACAGGACAGGCAGGCTGCATACCATAAAAGGAACACGACGAAGGACTGAATGCTGGTTCCTTGGAGGAGCTGCTGTCTTTGCCTTCGGTTTGGCAGTCATCTCCTGGCTTCTGGTGCAGACTGGTTACTGCTTGGGACCCTTCAATCTTCCCATGTGGACTGTTTGGTCTTCACTGTAGATTCTTCAGCATTCCATCAAAGGCCCATAGGCCTCCTGATAAGGACTTTCATGGACACTGCGGTAAGCTCCAGACCTGAGACTGGATCATTCAGGCTCCAGCATGCAGAAATCTTCTACACACTTCCTCATCCAACTTTGCGGCTGACCATCATAAACCAAGCTTATAATTTCCTATACATTTGCATATCTTATGTTATAACTATTTGTCTAGTAAACCCTGACTGCGGCAGACCACAAAGGCTCTGAGCTAAATATTTGATCCATATTATTTCACATAACATGCACACTGACTTTGTAAGCAATGCATTTTATACCCATGTTATTATTATTATTTAAATGCTGTTACATATTATAAAACATACAAAATGAGAATGACTTCAAATAAAAATGGAAAGAAAGGTACAACTGACATACAGATCTATTCTAGTGCAGAGAAGAAGTCAAGAAGTAGGTGATGCAGAACAAATATAGTGGCTCCATGAAGTCATTTAAGCAGCCAGATTCCTTTTCATGTCCTGCTTCCGATGCCTTCACTGGACAGTTCCATCCTGCAGGGTGCTTTCCCATTCAAGATCATTGGGGCAGCTCCAGCCATAAGGAATGTGGTAGTTAACATTAAGGGAACTGGTCTCTGCTTAAAGAAGGAATTCAAAGGAGTAAGAGATTGGAAGAAAGAAGGTTTTGTTGTTTGTTTGGTTCTTTTGTTTGTTTGTTTGGTTGGTTTTTTTTTTTTTTTTTTTGTATCTTAGGGAAGGGTGTTCAGGGTCTCACCACTAGATCAGACTCATAGTGATCCGCCTGTTTACGGTCTCCTAAGAGCTGGGATTACAGGCGTGCACCACCACACCCAGTTTAAATTGCCATCTAAGCATGCCCCGGGGGCAGGGCTGGCATGGCAGGCGTGATCGAACTCTGGACTCCTGTGCCTACTTGAGGCACTTTAATCTGCTGAGCTATTTAACCAGGCCTGGAAGGAAGAGGTTTGGAAAATGATTATAAAGAAGCAACCAGAAGATACACAAGAGAGAGACAGAAGAAATTTTCAGGACCATTTCTGCAAACAGGCAGAAAGCTTCAAAACAAAATCTGAAGTTGGTAAGTGGTGTCTAACAGTGCAGTCCCCTTGGACTGAAGCATAGATGCTGGGAGCTTGTTAGGAGGCGCTAGCGGGGGAACACAGCTACTCCTATAACCTTGACCAAGGAATGGTCCTCCTCTGTCGGGGGTGGTCATCGTCTTTGACCAATGGCACAGCTTTAGGAGCTACAAAAGCATAGATATTGGATTGGAGACTCTGAGAGGCTTAGCAACCTTCAAAACAGAACCATCGTTCAAGCATTCTATGACAACTGGTCGTAGAGATAAGGAAACATTAGATGGTAAAGTAATGGAACAGTGGTTTTTGTTCCATGAAGTTTGATGATACAGAGAAAGAGAGATATGGTGGCAGTGACAGACATTTAGCAGTGCTGAGGTACTGTTTTCATAGATTACATCATCTGAACACATTGCCGTTTATGATGTCAGGTCTCTCCAGAGACTAGATTAAGTCATTTGAGCCTGTGCACTGGGGAGGCAAAGCACCTCTTCCATGATCTGCAGCTCCAGCTCAGTTCCTCTAAGGGAAAGCGACCCAAGTGTCAGCTGACAGTACAGCACAATAAAGGGTGGCTATTATACTTTTTAAGAATTTTCTGATAAGCTTAATTAATTCCTCCTTGTTTCTCCCTCCGAAAGCTGGATGGGAACTCAGCCAGCTCTGGCTCAGATTCTTGAAGAAAAAAATATATTATAAAAGTAAGGATGTTTTGTTAGGCTTTTACACTCCTCTGGGGGCTACAAAGGCTCCTTGGATGCTTTCTAAATCTGTATAATCTGAAATGGAAGGAACACACTTCCATGTAAAAAAAAAAAAAGTACCAGTATCAGGTTACAATACATTGTTTATGCAGCTGACTGAGCCTTCGGTGCAGTGGATATTTCATTTTTCACTCACAGGTAGAGCCAAGAGTTTAGCAGAGCAGAGTGTGGCGTTGGCAGCATTTCTTCATGAAGCTGCTGTCTCTCCTCAAGGGGTGCATTCTCAGAGGACTCCCCCCCCCCCCCAATGCCTGGTGCTTTTTCAGTTCTCAGCAGACATCACTTACTTTGAAGATTATTAAAAATAAAGACTGATAGTTGCACCAGTTCCCTTAGTACCATTTATTTTTTCCTCCCTGAGTTTCTATCCTCCCTTTTCCCACCTTCCTACTACCAAATTATGGGGAAGAAAAGACAGTGAAAGCACAGCATGCCTTTGCATTTCTAATTGTGTAACCTGAATCTAGGGAGCCATAACACCCTGCAAGTTTAAAGCTGCCTGAGGCAACCCTAAATCTTCTGACTTTAAAATAGCAACACATCTTTTACCACTTTAGCTATTTTAAGGTAGATTTTCATGCACACACACGCTTGTCAGAATTAATGCGTTTCTTTTTTTTTCTTTCCTTCTGGAGAGATAGCTGACTTGAGCCAGTGCTTGCTCTCTACCTCTTAAAGGAAAAATTTGAATTCCCAAGGTAGATACAAAGTTACCTGATTGAATTTTCTGTCTGCATTGATTATAACTGGCTGTACTTTGGAAAGTGAGTGTATTTAGGAAATGGAATTGTCCTGCCGATTGGTACATGGGTAAAGTGTCTCTGAAATACATGGGACCAAAAGTGTGTTAGCTTTCATAATTGATTATTTGCTTGTTTATCTGGTTGTTGGTAGGTTTTGATTTTATTGAGAAAGCATCTCACTATGTAACCTAAACTGACCTTGAACTCACAGTGATCCTCCTGCCCCAGCTTCCCAAGTGCTAAGATCACTGGTGTGTGCCATTGCACCTGACTAGATTAAAAGGGAGGTAGGAGGGGAAAAATTTGCATATAGTAATGAGCTATTCTAGGGATGAAACTCAAATCTAAACACAAAATTTAATTGTTTAACATGTATCTTATACACATAGTCTGAAGGTAATTTTATACCATAATATTTTTAGTATGTCTGCATCTAGATTATGATTCATCCCATAAGGTCATGTGGAGAATTTTCCACTTATAGAGTCTTATCAGTGCTCAGAAAAACACTGTATTTTGAGCAGTTTAGATGTGAAATGTTTGGATTAGAGATACTGAACCAGTACTAGTGTTATAACAGATCTTAGTTTGGATTTCTCCAAAACAAATGCTAAGGCAAGGCTCTGAGTACATATTAGGTTACTTGCAAAGTGACTCCAGGAAACACTGATTGGCGTGTAGGCAGGGCGCTGGGGAGAGAAGAGAGCCAACAAAAGTGACTTAACGAGGAGGTGCTCTGTAACTGATGTTTGCCTTTACAGGGAATCTCTGGGAGACCACATGGAATATGGTCCCACCTCGGGGAAGGAAGAGCTGGTAATTTAAAGCCAATTCCTTTCAGTCATTTGTTGACAATTCTGGCCAGAGATGTTCAGAAGAATGAGTGTTTCTTATTCCCACCAATAGATTCAGTGTAATCATGTGAAATCCTCCCAACTATTTTGCAAGAATCAACACACTAATTCTAAAACATATATGGAAAAGCAAAGGAGTTTAAATAGCTAACATAATATTGAAAATGTGATAAAAATTGGAAGGATTAAACTATGCAATTTAAAGATGATAGAAAGCTACAACAACCAAAACAAGAAGGTTATCCATGAAAAAGTAAACACATGGGTAAATGGAATATAACACATTCCAGAAATAGAGTAACATGCATTTTTTTTAAATGAAGGCTCAAAGATAATTCAATGGAGAAAGGAAAGGTATTTCTAGGAGCAGAATTAGATCCTAGACTTTATACCTTTCACATAAACTGATTGAAAATAGATCACAGATTTACATGTAAGGTCCAAGGCTATAAAGCTTCTACTAAATAAAATGGAAATGAGTTTTCAGATTGATGCCTTTTTCTAAAGGAAAAACTGATTCACTAGAGTTTATTAAAGTTAAAAATTCTGCTTAGCAGCCCTCACTGTTAAGAGAATGGAAGACAGAATGGGAGAAAATGATTGCAAAATACCTAGTAAAGAATTTGTATCTAAAATAAGACAAAGATTCTTAAAGCTCAATAATAAAGACAGAACCTAACTTAAAAATACGAAGACTGCCAGATTGAATAAGCACAGCAGGTACAACATGATCCTGATTTTGCAAACAATAGCCAGAACAAATAAATAAAAACCTTTCTCAAAAAGCAAGTCCTTTATTCTCCCCATTTTTCCCTAAACTGTAAATATTTCCATTGCCAGCCATTATTTTTTTTATCTTAAGCAAACAGGATTATGCTTTGAGAAGGAATTATGGAAGAGACAGAGTGGCAAGCAAATAAAGAAAAATAATACACAGACTAGGGCATGGTACACAGTGGCTCAAAATAAACTGGGGTGGTGGGAGGATTTCAGAGGGAAGCTCAGCTAAGCACTAGGCACTGAGTTTTGCCCCTGATGGAGCACATTTTTCTGTACTAATCTGGGTGGATTAGTACAGAAAAATGTACTAATCCATCCAGAGCAGCATGGATTTCCTGCTCTCCTGAACTGTGAGACAGTGATTGAAAATGGAAAGTCTCACCCTGCTCCCAGATGTATAGAAGTCTCACTCCCTTTTTGATTCTAAGGAAGGTTATGAGCCTAATGCCTATAAGGATACAAACTCCTGGTAACCTGGTAGAATGGAGGTCAGAGACACATTTAATTCTGTGAAAAGAAAATAAGTGTGACCGTTTTTTAAAACAACTGAGTTTATAAAGTCATGCTCTGAATGGAATAATGTTTGTGTTCAAATTCAGTTGTCAAGATCCCACCCTCCAATGTGTTAGTATTAGCAACTAAGGACCTTGGGCAGTGATTAGCTTTTGAAGAGGGAGCGCTTGTGAATGGGGTGAGTGCCCTCCTTAACGACCCCATCTGTGAACTAGATGAAAGCTCTTCACCAGACAAAGAATCTGTTAGTGCCTTCAGAACTATGGGAATGAGTATTTGGTCTTGGAACCACCTAGCTTATGGTAATGTTTTATAACCAATCAAACAGATCCATCTATACCACCTTGACTGTGTGAACAGGAAAACCACTGCAAGGGTGTAGGCCAAGATGCTTACACATGATTGGCTCAGTGATGGGATTACAGGAGATTTTTATCTTACTTATACTCTTTATTTTCCACACATGGTGTTTGTTTCTCTATGTAAAAAGGAGAGGCCAGGTGGTATAGGACATAGGGTCTGAGTTTGTAGAACTGGATACACTTGGCCTTTTATTTATCAGCTGTGCAAATTTGGAGAAGTGAGTTACACTTCTGAGCCTCATGGTCTCAGCAATAAATGCCAATAATGTCGTGTTGTTGAGTTATAACAAAGTATATTTACCTGCATACAAAGTGCAGAATAGGGGGCCAGGGAGATGGCTGAGCAGAATAAGCACTTCCCTGGCAAGCACAGGTCCTGAGTTCAATCCCCGGTTCTGCCAAAAACAAAACAAACAAACAAAAAACCAAAGTGCAGAACAGTTTTCCATATTGCACACATAACTAACTACTTATGGCTACTGTACTCTTCTTTTGCCGTTCTAAGAGTCAAATCTGGGGGTTCTCGAACATTATATAAGTGCCCTACTATTGAGCCACACCCTCAGTCCCTGATTCTTATGCATTCTAAGTTAGTTACATTTATGTTCTATAAGTTATATTTCAATAAAATTCACTTAAAAATATTTGTGATGATTTTTGGGAATATTTAGATGAACCACAGATACCTGGGCTGAAGAATATTTATCAAATTATTATGTGTCCAAAGTTTATATCTTTAAAGCGTCTTTATGAAGTATGATCAAAAATGCTGCTGCCAAGTGCCATTCATTGAAAGGTGGACTTGTGAGAAAATTGACTGTGTGTCTTCATCCACTGAATCTGGTATCCCGCAACTTCAGGCTCTTCTCCAAGGTGAAAATAATCATTGATTCAAGACATCAAGGTGGTTAGAATGGTGCAACAAAAGACACAAGAGGACTTGTTGAACTGTTTCAGAAAATGGCAAGAAGGATGGAATTAATGTGTGTAAGGGGAGGTAATCTGAGGAAGTTTAATGGCAATGTATCTTTTACTACAATAAATTCATAAAACTTAAATTATTGCCATATATTTATCAGACTTCACACATTGGGAGAAAACACCCAACAAAAGAAGCCTCAGAAGAAACCGACCTTGACAACTGTTTGACCTCAGACTTTAGCTTCCTGAATTGTGAGAAAAGAAATTCCACTGTGTAAACTACACAGTCAGTGGTACTTGTTATAAAGCCCTAAAAACCATCACAATCCTTTTACTGATTGAATTTCAGGAATGTTGAGAGGGATCTCAGTAGGCATGGAGAAAGAAAGGATAGAAATCCTTTTGTTTACAAAGGTCAAAAGTCACTAATATTTAAGATATACTTACTTAAAGTTATAATACAGTAGCTATGTCTAGCCCAAGGAAATATAGCAAGGAAATTTAACCACTGTGTTTAAAATTTTTTGTGGCATGCAGATAAATAACAAATTTCAAGTTCTTATGGTAGCCCTCACCAAGAAAAAAGAAACCATGCTTGTTTGGTTTGTTTAACCACTATAGGGCACTGATATGCTGAAGCTTCCAGTGGAAGGACAGGGGACATTGAGAAGATGACATCAGTCTTCATGAGAACAAAAGCCAAAAATTTAAGGAAGTAGGAAAAAGACATAAACCAGGTAGTAGCTTCGGAAGGATAAATTACCATGAAGAGGGTCCAGAACAGCTAGCAGGCCTGGAACTTTGCGGGGGGCGGGGGCAGGATCAGAAGGTCAGTAGGAAGGTGATTATGGTGTGGTGTCTCCTGGTCCTTCCACGAAGACCTGTCACATGATTTTTTTTTTGCATTATTCTCTAAGGTTTTCCATTCATGGCACTTTTCCTAACATTCCAAATTGCTGAGCAGATTGTGAAATGAAAACAGGGAACTTTAGATAGTTCGGACTATTTAGTATTTTTCTCTTAAAATTTTCCACAGTGTGGAACACAAAGTAATAAGCTGTGAGGACAATGATTAAGCAAAGAGCATTTTAAAGCTTGATTTTCTTTCCATTTGATTTCTCCAGCTTTCAAGTGTCTGCTCCTCAGTCCATCTGTTGTTCTATTTTGATTGTTTTTGGCAAACAGATGCAAGAGGCGAACACTATTGCCTTTTCTGTTTTATATAACCCTAGCTCTACAAACATAATTTTAGTTGTTTTTTTTTTTTTTTCCCTCTAGGGAAAACTTGCAAACTACTGAAAAGCCTTAAAAAATTGGCTGTTCTTAATGAAAAAGTATGCATGTTCTGAAATATCCTTCCAGGTTATCAGGTAATCTGATTCTGCTGGGCCTCTATACCTTTCATTTTACGTGAGGTCTTTACAATTTGGTAAGTTGTAATAAACTGTTAGGCAGACACAAGGGCAGGAGATTGGATCCCCAGCCTGCAGTGCTGACCCCACCCCAAGGGTGCACTGAGTTGATGACTGAGACTGAGTGTGCTGGTGAGTGCCTGTAATCCCAGCACCTTGGAGGCTACAAAACAGGAAGGATCATTATGAGTCTGATCTGTGTAATAAGACCCTACAGACTCTGTATTAAATACATTAAAAAAGTTATGAGAAACTGATAAGTATGAGAACCATTAATCATGATGCAACTATCACTTTAATTTCAGAACATTTTCATCACTCCTAAAGAAAGTTCACATCCATTAACATTCACTGTCATTTCTACATTTTTCCCAGCCCTTGTCAGTCATTGACCACCTTCTGGCTCTAGGTTTGCCTAGACTGGACAGTACATATAAATTAAATGGTTTTTTGTGTCACTTCTTTTGATATAGCACAATATTTTCAAAGTTCTCCCATAACAAAGCAAGTACTTATCCCCTCTCTAATGCTGAGTGGTGTTCCACTGTGTAGATAAATATTGCTCTGTTTGTGCATTTATCAGTCAATGATTATCTGGGTTACTACTGTGTTTTGATTACTATCAATAATGCTGCCACACACACACACACGAAAAGAAAAAAACACAGAAATGCATGATAATTGCCCACAAATGCACAAAAGAATCTGGTGGAAGTTCAGTAGATTTCCTTCCCTTGTGTGGAAGAACTCATTCTGGTATCAATTAAACAAATTCAATTCTGTTTCAACATTTCAGATTCCTCTTTGAACTGCTTGCAACATCTTACCAGCCCCCTCATTGATTAATAAATTAATTAAAATCTTTGACACATGCCCACTTTATATTTGCATTAAAGTCATGAGATTTATCTTTTCAAAAAAACAAACAAAAAAGGCTTTTCTCTGATACCTTTGCAAGTTAACCAGCTTTCAGCTTATTTAAGAATCCAGATGAATGCACTACAGCTGTCAAGTTGATGCAGTAAAGTGAGTGAGGAACAGTGGGGTGGCTGAGGAGCAGTAAAGCAAAACTGATCTCCCACACCTCAGCCAGAAATTTCAACTGTGTCATCTCTAGTGTCTCAGTTATTCTTCTCTTGGTGGGACAAATACCCAACACCCAAAATGAAGGAAGGAAAGGTTTATTTAGCTAACAGTTACTGGAGGTTTCAGTCCATACTTGGCTAGCTTCAAGACAGAGTGGCACATGGCAGAGAACAACCTTTCTTGGCAGTGGCAAAGAGCCAGAGAGCAAAGGGAGTGGCAACAGCTCAGGCAGCTACCCAGCCCTTCTCTCCTTCCTATATTGTAATGCATATTACTTGCCCCAGGGCAAGTGCAGCATCCATACCCACAATAATCCATCAAAACTCCAGAAGTCAGGGCCAGCAAGGTAGCTCAGCAGACTAAGCACTTGCTTAGACAAGCAGGGCCAGGGTTGATCTCTGGCACTGCATGCCACACTGGCACTGCCCCCCCCCCCCGCACTGAACCAGTGATGGAATCTGGACATGGTGGCACACACCTATAATCCCAGCACCAGAAAGGCTGAAAATAGGAGGATCCCTACAAGTCCAAGCTACATAGTGAGACCCTGCATGCGCATACACACACACACACACACACACACACACACACACACACATAACCTTCAGAAGCCACCCCATGAACTGTATGAAGTTTTTGGTGACACAAACCACAACATCCAGCAAGCCCCATGATCTACATGATGTGTTTATCTCTCACATTCAGTTTCACTTTCAAGTATCACACAATAGGAGAAAAATATGAATATTGTTTTTCATCTTGGCACTACACCAGCTTAGTCTACAGTAAAAGAAAATTCATTTCAGCTTGCCTGCTGATTGGCATGAACTCAACTGTTCTTTAGAAGCTCTGCCTTTCCCCAAAGCAGATACAGTCAATGTCATGAATCAAAGAGGAGAGAAGAGTGGGTATTCTCAGACTCCTTTGAGGCTTGTTGTTTAGGGAAAATATGTTCAATGCATGACTTTTGCTTATCCTGAGACATGTAACCATCTTTCATTGATCTCACTCCCAAAGAAAAGTAGAATCTCTCTTTTTCCCTCATCACCTTGTGCACAAGAACAGATTAAATAAATGTGCACAATTTATTAATGTTTGAAAATAACATCAGAAGGGGCTGGCCAAATAGTTCAGCAGCAGATGAAAGCTCTTACTTAGGTAGAGGTAGGGGCCAGGCATTTGATCCCCAGACCCGCAGTATTGGCCCCACCCCTGGGACATGCTGAGACAGCAATTGAGACCGGGCATGGTGGCATGAGCCTGAAATCCCAGCATTTGGTAGGCTATAAACAGGAGAATCACTATGAGTCTGATCTATGCAGTGAGACCGTGTTCACCCTGTCCACCCTGTCCTAAATACAAAAAAAAAAAAACATGAAAATAACATCAGAACAAAAATCTTAAAATAAAAATCCAGACAAATTTAGTCCATGTTATCTTCAAAGATTTTATCTCCCACAGTCACTAGACATAGGGTAAATTACAGACACCTAGGAGATTTATACACTCTAGTGCCTACCTGCTAAACAAGGATAGGCAATATGTCATGTTCTTAGTTCTGTTTTGTATTTACTGGGCTGGGAGTTGAATCCAAGGCCTACCATACACAAAGCATGCACTCTACCAGTGACCCCCTAACCCCCAAAACTACTTAGGCCCCAGATAAAAATATTGTGGGGTCAGCCAGATAGCTCAGCAGAGTAAAGTGTCTGCTTAGGCAGACACAGGGATGAGGTTCAATCCTGTGTACTGTTCTGCCCCTGCCCCTGGGGCAGGCTGAGACTGGGCATGATCACACACACCTATAATCCCAGCATTTGGGAGGCTGAAAACAGAAAGATTAGAAGTCCAATCTGTGTAGTGAGACACTGTAGATTGTGTACTAAATACATTTAAAAAAATGTGTCAGTTTTATACTTAGGGTTGAGTTTCAGCTAATACTCCTTGCTTGTTGAAACACTGTAATATTTAAGCAACAACTGGAAGCTAGCCAGGGCTCTCAGCCACTTAAATAATCCTCAGATTACCCTTGTCAGCTAACTAAAATCCTCAGAGATAAGACAGCTACCAAATGGTTAAATGTCACAGAGTGAAAAGAGCTATTGACTTGTGTCCACACTGGCTTGTTTGTTAAATAGTTTAGATTTAACCTCACTTTTACATTTTTCATACTCCTACATTTTTCCACAGTCCCTGTTGTCATTAAGTTCCTCCCAGTACCCTCCAGCTATATCATAAAATCAATGGAAATCTCTTTTAAAACAGCAGGACTAAGGGACTGGATATACAGCTCAATGTTGGAAAGCTTACCTAGCAAAAACAGCAGGTTTCTTGTTTTTTTTTTTTTTTTCTCTTTCCCTCGTCTATTTCTTCTTTCTATTGCTTTTTCTTTATTTTATAGTCCCTGGGTCATATTTGTTTCATTTCCCTTGAGATGGAATATATAGGGCAGGCATATTTCATTATCCTTAGAGATGCTAATAAGTTTTTAGGAAGAAAAACAATGAAGCATACACACAGATTTTTTCCATACTAGAGACCCTCCATTTGTGGGCTTGATTGTTGTTTTGTTTCCTGATCAGCTAACCCTTTCCTATGTCCGTTTCAGACCAGGTCTTATAGAAAAAAGAAAAGGAATGATTCTAGTCATAGAAAATGTAGAACAAAATCATCAAGGAATCATTGATTCCTTGAGATTTTTAGCACCTCTCAAAGCACAGAAGTTCCATGATTTGAGTGTATGTCCACTCTAAAGCTCAGGTTGTAATCTAACAGAATTTAGAGGACAGGCCTATGGGATATGACTAGCTCTGGAGACACCTGCCTCGTGGCTGGATTAATGCTGGCATAGAAGGGCAAGTTTGGCCCTCTCAGTCGTCCCATGATGAGGTCTCTTCCACCTCATCCTGACACATCAAGAAGACTCTGTCTACACATTAGCTCCTCAGTGCTAGACAGCCCACCTTGCAGGACTGTGAGCCAACAAATTTGCTCATGGTAGATTATCCACTCTGCAGTATTCTGTTCAAATAGGACAAAATGGATTAAAGCATTAAGTAAGTAGTTCTACTCTAGTAGCACAATTATCTGAGTCAACTTCTGGCCATTTCTCACTTGGTAATAAACATTTTTCTTTCAGCTAAGCTTTACAAGTCTAATTTTATAACACTACACATCATGAGCAATGAGAAACATACTGAAGTGCATATTCTCTAAGAAATGTAAGTCATCAGGGCCAGTGAGATAGCTTAGTGGACCAAAGCACCTGCTTAGGCAAGCTTAAATAAGCATTTTTTAGATATCTTTCCTCTATTAACTTGAAGATATTTGAAGGTCTTCATGTGTAAAAATCTCACATAATCTTCCTCAAATCTGTGATAGTGGTATTAGCCATCTATTGTTGCCTAAGAAATTAGCTCAACATTTGTCAAATTGCCAATTAATGTTTACCTTCTCAGAGTTTCTCCAGAGGCAGGAGACTGCAGTTAAGCTATTTTTCTGGGACTACAGTCAGCATTTTTCATATTTTTGGCTACGTCTTACAGTGTTCAACAAATACTTTCTCTATCACCTTTCTTTCTTTTTTTGAATTTACACTCTATATGAGATAGAAATTGCAAAGTTGATTTACTTTTGAAAAATCCCTCAAATCACACATATAAGTCAATCTGAGGGCTAGCCAAATAGCTGAACAAATTAAAGCACCTGCAGGCAGGTGCAGGGACCGGGGGTTCAATCCCTGGGCCTGCCATGCCAGCACCACCCCCAGGGTGCACTGAGACAGTGATTGAGGCTGGGTGTGGTGCCACACTTCTATGATCCTAGCTCTTGGGAGGCTGAAAACAGGCAGATAACTTCTAGTTCAATCTAGTAGAGAGAACCTGAACACCCTGTAGACCCTTCTCCCCCCCAAAAAAGACAATCTGTATTCATTTTAGGAAATGTAATATGGTTAAATTAAAAACTTATTAAAAGATAGTGACAATACTTTGTTTGTATCACAGAACGTGCTGTATGAAAATTTATGTAACTTTAAAAAAGAGAATTGCATTCAACTCATACACGCGCACACACACACACACACACACACACACACACACACACACACTGTCCAGGGACTGAAGAAGCTGAGAAATCTCAAGTTCTCTCCACATTCTGGTCATGGGGCTCATTATAATTTAGTGAAATGGCAGGTGCCAAATCAGAAGATTTGTTTTCAGTTAATTAGGTTTTCTTTGCCAATTGAATCTGGGTAAGTATAGTTAAGATATAATACCGACATATTGAAATGCAAAGATGCTTCCTAATTAGTTTGTACTCAGAAATTATTAGCTCTACAGAATTTGATTTCTCATGCTTTGGTTGTGCAATCTTTCAGAGTTTTGCTCTGCTTACTAACTGATGCAAATCCAGCAGGCCTCAGAAATGCTATTGCACTAGACAGGGCACTTAGAAACCAGAGGGATTTTGCAAAATATGAAATATTGGTGTGTTGTATCCTACTCAAATAACTTAAGCACAAAATTATGTTGGGTCATTTTAAGTTTTATTGATTAAGTTTACTTTAATTAATTTTATAACATAAAAAGAATAGAATATCACATGCACAATTACATAGCTCTAGGTGGGTATAGTGATGAATGTCTGTAATTCTAGTTACTTGGAAAACTGAGATAGAAGCACTGCTTGGGGCAATGCTTGAGGTTATCCTGTGCTGCCTAGTAAGGACCAAATTTCAAAAAACAAAACAAAAGCACAAATCCAAATACATGCACATTTTAGGGGCTGGCCAAATAGCTTAGCTGGCCAAATAGCAAGCAGGTGCAGGGGCTGTGGTGCCCTGAGAGAGCAATTGAGACTGGGTGTGGTGGCGCACACCTGTAATCCCAGCTCTTAGAAATTGGCAGATTACTGTGAGTTTGACCTAGTCTGAGCCTTCAGTAAAATACAAAGAAGGAAAAACATCAAGAAACAAATAAACAAACAAAACAATAAAAAAAAAAAAAAGCACATTTTTTTTTCAGGTGGCAAAACCAGGCTTTATTTTGGAAAAAAACAATTGAATTGGGTTTTGATGAAGGGCATGGGCAAGAAGGGGTACCCCTGGCAGTAATGCCCCCCCAAATGAGCCTCAGGTGGGTCTCTTGCTCCCAATGCTCCCTTGTACAGCTGTCTCCCCACGGGCTCAGGGGCAGTCTTGGGAGAGGTGTGGGCTGGAGAGGCTGCTATGGCACATTCACTTGGGCAGGACATCAGAGGTCTCAGACACCAGCTTCCCATCACGGGTCTCAATCTTCTTCACAACCACAGCAGACTTGGTGTGGGTGAAGCCAGAGCTTTGGAGGCTCCCAAAGCCAGGACTTGTGAGGCCCATAGGGTGAGCTCACCATTCCTGAATAGCCAGCCACTGGTGGTCTTCATGTGGATGCTCGAGTTCTGCAGCCCAGCCTCCAGCCTGTTCTCCTCACCCTCCAGCAGCTTGCCGTAGGTGACGATCTCGATGTCCAGGGCCAGCTTGACGTTCATGAGCTCCTGGTACTCACACAGCTGCTGGGCCATGTCCTGCTTGGCCTTCTGCAGGGCAGCCTCCAGCTGGGCCACCTTGTCATTGGCATCCTTAATGGCCATCTCCCCACACTGCTCGGCATCAGCAATGGTAGCCTCCAGGGATGCTCTCTGGCCTTTGAGGGCCTCAATCTCCACCTGCAGGCAGCTGATGCTGCAGTTCATCTCAGAGATCTCAGACTTTGTGCAGCGGAGGTCATCCCCATGCTTCTCAGCCAGAGTCCAAGGTTTGGTTTCTGGAACAGTAGAATAAGATGCTGCAGACTAAGTGGAGCTTCCTGCAGCAGCAGAAGACATCCCAAAATAACATGGACAACATGTTCGAAAGCTACATCAACAACCTCCGGTGGCAGCTGGACTCACTGGGTCAGAAGAAAATGAAGCTGGAGGCGGAGCTTGGCAACATAAAGGGGCTGGTGGAGGACTTCAAGAATAAGTATGAAGATGAGATCAACAAGCATACAGAAATGGAGAATGAATTTGTCCTCATCAAGAAGGATGTGGATGAAGCTTACATGAACAAGGTGGAGCTTGAGTCACGCCTGGAAGGGCTGACTGATGAGATCAACTTCCTCAGGCAGCTGTATGAAGAGGAGATATGTGAGCTGCAGTCTCAGATCTCGGGCACATCTGTGGTGCTGTCCATGGACAACAGCCACTCCCTGGACCTGGACGGCATCATCACCGAGGTCAAGGCCCAGTACGAGGAGGTCACCAACTGCAGCCAGACCAAGGCCAAGAGGATGTACATGCACATTTTAAAAGCAAAGTTCTCCTTTAATATTGGCTTGTTGTATGTTCATTGTCTAGTTGTCAGCTAGTCTTCCCTGCCAGAGGTTAAAAGAACCTCTCAAAGGTTTAAGAAACATTTAAACATATTTGTATAAAAAAAAATTTGGAGAAAATGTCCTTATTTTTCTCAAGGTAAACTAGTATGCCTTTTCAGCAGAGCCCTTTCTACTTGCTCCTAGATCAAGGCTCCATTGCTGGCAAGTGGGCATTTCACCACACCCAAGAGCAAGAGAGATCTCTGAAGGTTGTAAAACCCCAAATGTCTCTCTTCCATTATCCTCATTAAAAAAATAATATCTCCTATCTGGAAATGCAGAGCTTTCATCCTTTATGGAGAAGAAGCGCTTCCCCAGATGCAGCATAGTTTTTATTGCATGAATGGTGTCAGTATCCTGAATTGCTTTTAACAGTTGGTTCTGATGTAGCTACAGACATACATATGCCTTGGTTAAAGGAAAATCAAACATACTGGTTTCTGTGACAAGAATATTACTAGAACCCTAAGTGCCAGAAGTACACTCTGAATATTTCACTCATTGATGTTTCCCCAGAGTAGGGTCAGCCACATAGTGCATGCTCAAAAAATAATTATCGAATTGTTACCATTAAAATCATTCCAATTGCCAGTAGCCTTTGTCACATGTTTTGTTCTCTTTTTATATCTCTGTATTCCTTTCCTAGGACTAGAGTCCAGAAGGGAATCAAGCTGTCAGTAGTATGCCCCTCTCTCCCCAGGCTGTGGGGGAAGAATTTCTGCTCACCCTTCCTGATTCTGATAGTTCCAGGTGCCCCATGGCTTGTGGAAGCAGAATTCCAACCTTTGCAACCATCTTCACATGGCTTAACTTTCTATTGCTCTTTTCATCTGTCCTTAGGAGGTCATTTGTCATTAGATTTAGAGCCCATGTGGTTAACCAAGAATGATTTAACCTTGAAATCTTTCATTAAATTGCATCTACAAAAACCCAAACTCCAACTAAATTCACATTCTCTGGTACCCAAGGATGGAACATAGATATTTATAATTTATTGGCTGTAATCAACCTACTAAAATATTCACTTGCTAGGTTTAAGATTGTACTCAAGGAACACTCATTCATTAAGTTTCTATTATGTGTCAGGATGCAAATGTCAGTATGACCTGGCCACGGGCGTCTCTTAACCAAGTGATAACTTATTGAAGTCTTTTCTTATAAATCTTCAGTCATAAAATAAAATATAGTTTAAACACTGCTATAAGAGTTTCATATCCACTTAGAAATCACCTCTTGTTAATTTTCCCATTAATTAAAATTTTCATGAACATTATTCATTGACATTATTTTTCAAATGCCCTACTATTTATCATTTTATATGTCGATAGTTCAAGGCATTGCTATATTATTTTCAACATATTTTCTCCAAAATTGGCTTCTCAAGAGCATTAAATATAGCTCATCAGCATAAGCACCTGCCTGGAAAGTACAAGGTTCCAAGTTCAATCCCTGATACTGAAAAATAAAGTAGTAGAAGCCCATTTGCTAATAAGATTATAACAACATCCCTCTGCCTGGTTTTCTTGGGAAGCATAACCTGAAAATTTAGGTTGTTTATTTGGAAGAGTAACCGTATCAAAAGAGGGATCAAAAGAGGGCATGAGGATTAGAAGGAAAATAAAACAGGACTATGCCGCTGAGTGAGAAACTGCTAGGGAGTGTTATGAAACATATCCCAGCAACAAAAGAGGGAAGCATACCCTGCCCCATTGGCTTCCAGCCCCCATTAGTCAAGTGTCCATTCTTCTACTTGTCTAGGATACTATTTAGATGCTGAGTAGTTGCTAAAGGTATTTCTGCAAAAGGGACACAGGAGTCTGAGTGAGACCTACTTCCTCAAATCTAAATCATGGTCTGAACTCATCACTGGAGGAGTAGGTAGACTAAGAGTTGAGGCCAAAAGGATTCATAGATGAGTGCAAGAGATGCCCAGTAGGTTTCTAGTTTCCCATTAGGTCTCCATCATTACTCACCACCAAGTGGCCTATCCTTAGCTTATGATTGCAGACTTAAGAGCAGCATAATTTTATGATTTAGATGATTAATTGGACATTGCCCTTGAGAAATAATGCCTCTGGCTTGAAGAAGTCTGTCTTTGTGTGTGTCAACCTCCTAGCCTGTATAAAAGGATGATAAGAACTACACTTAACTTGTAGGTTGGCTGAATGAGAAGACATATTAGAAATAATGAAGGTGGCCCCTGTCCCCAAGCCCACCGAGGGAGTGAGAATTTTTCTGACTCACGCGGCACCCGATCCACGCGAGCCCGGTTCGGTGACTGTGTGGGAAAGCCTTTGGCTTCTCCCCATGAGTGCCGCTACATCCAGAGCCCTCGCCTCCAAGACATCCGAGTGAGTGATCTGCCTGAGACACTCCAGACCAACCTGCCCAGCAACTCCCTGGAGCCCCTGCCCTCAAGTCCCCCCACCCCCTTGCAAGTGAGAATTTTTCCAACTCTTAGCAACCAATCCACCCTCGCCTGGTCTGGTGAATGCATAGGAGAGCTTCTACGCTCCCCAGTGCTCCCTGAACCAGGGACCCAGTAGGGGAACCACAGGCTCACAATTGTACCAGAAGAGCTGCCGCAAAATTGAACTGAACACATCAGTTAAATCCAGCCCAGGCATAACTGGATAAACTCAAACAAAATAACTAGAACCCAAATCTCATTACACACTAAGGTCATAACTGCACCAAAGCTCTACACCAAAGGTCAGAGGTCAGTGCTGTACAAAATGACAAAGACAAGGAGCAAAATACAATCTCAGGCCTTGAATCCACCAATAAGTGCAGAGGACACTAGCTCAGTTGAAATGAATGAATTAACAGAGGCAGAAGCAAAGAAACAACAGCAGAAAGGTACAGAGGAACTCAGACCAGAATTAATGCCTGATATAGAAAAAGAAATTTTTGAATACATACCATATGAAGTAATTAATC
The DNA here is from genome assembly GCA_004027165.1 of Ctenomys sociabilis. Classification (NCBI taxonomy): domain Eukaryota; kingdom Metazoa; phylum Chordata; class Mammalia; order Rodentia; family Ctenomyidae; genus Ctenomys; species Ctenomys sociabilis. Next base: position 13,645 of record PVKA01019581.1, on the reverse strand, counting down.
AAATCCAGAAATGTATGGGGAAAACCCAATGCCCACCCAGAACAAGTGCAGAGAACACTATTCCAGCTGAAACATATGAATTAACAGCATCACAAGCAAAAAAAAACAATAGCAGAAAGGTAAAGAGGAACTCAGAGTAGGAATAATTTCTGAAATAAAAAAGAGTTTTTCAAATCATAGCATCTAAAGTAGAGAATTGATTCCCATAATATATGGAGGAAACCCAATTTGGAAAAAAAAGATTTGAAGTAAAAGAATTAACAGCTACCTCTAAAGAAGACATTGATAAAAAAAAAAAAAAAATAGAGGAGATCAGAAATATGGTGGATTCCTGAAATGAGCAATACAGAGAAGAAATAGATCGCATGAAGCAGAGTCAAAGAGATATAGAAGAACTTAGAATCTCAATCACAAGTCTACAAAACCATTTGAGTGAAAGCAAAGACAAAGTTTCAGATCTTAAAGATGCTGGCATAGCTAGTGAAAAGGTGAGAAAGGATCTAAAAATGATGAGGATGCAGGAAAAAATAATCCATCACCTGCAACATGAACAATGTGAGATTAATTGTCATCAATAAGAACGAAGGAGTCAATACAAATGATATAAAAAGAATATGGGCAGAAGTAATCACAGAAAACTTCCCAAATATGAGAAAACAATCCAACATTCAGGTAACTGAAGCATACAGAACACCAAATAACTTCAACTCAAGTAAAAACACACTGAGACAATTAACACACAAGATCCCAGAAACCCAAAACAAGAATAATATACTGAAAGCTGCTAGAGAAAAGCAGATCATATTCAAAGAAAAACCCATCAAAATTACAGCCAACTTCTCTACAAAAACCATGAAGGCAAGGAGAGCATGGAGCAGAGTTCTTCAAGTCCTCTATGAAAACAAATTCCAGCCCAGACTACTATACCCTGCAAAACTCTCTTTCAAGTTTGATGGACAAGTGAAGTACTTCCACGACAAAGAACAACTAAAGAATTTCATGATGACAAAGCCATCCCTATACAGGCAACTGAAAGATGTTCTAGAGAGAGCCACAATGGCCAGAACTCCATGAGTGAGATGGAAAGAATACACTAAACAGGGCAAAAAATTAAACACAGGATAAAAAAAGTAAACAACAGCAGGCAAATATCATCATAAACATAAGTCAACACATTTCAATTATAACCAGCAATGTATATGAACTCAATTCACCAAATAAGAGAAATAGACTGGCACAGTGGATTAGGAAACAAAACCCAAAAATATGCTGTATACAAGAAACACATTTAACTCAAAAAGACATTCATAGGCTTAAAGTCAAAGGATGGAAAACAATGCTACATGCCCCAGGACCTCAGAAAAAAGCAGGAGTAGCAACTCTGTTCTCAGACAGTCTCAATTTCAAACCAAGAATGATAAAACAACACAAAGAAGGCCACTATATATTGGTAAGAGGAAAACTTCAAGAGCAAGCGGTAACCCTCATAAATATCTATGCACCAAACACAGGAGCACCCAACTATGTAAGACAAATCTTAATGGACATGAAAAATCTAATATCTAAGACCACAGTCTTAACAGGAGCCCTTAACACACCCTTATCTCAAAAAGATAGGTCAACCACACAAAAAAATGTGAAAATAAGTAGCATAACTGAACCAGAGCTTGGAACAAATGGACCTGGTGGACATATACAGAACGTTCCACCCAACCACAGCTGAATACACATTTTTTTCAGCTGCACGGAGATCATTTTCCAAAATAGACCACACACTAGTTCATAGGTTATGCTTAAGTGTGTGCAAGAAAACAGAAATTATCCCATGCACCACAGTGCAATGAAACTGGAAATAAACGATAAAAAAAACCCAGAAAAACCCACTAAATTCAAGGAAATTAAATAACACCCTACTCAGCAACCAATGGGTTACAGATGAAATTAAACAAGAAATTAAACAATATCTATAATTCAATGAAAATTCAAGCACAACTTATTAGAATTTATGGGATGCGATGAAAGCAGTTCTCAGAAGGAAAATCATAGCTACGAACTCACACATTTGGAAAATAGAATGGAACAAATAAACACCCTAATATTGCACCTCCAACATCTAGAAAAGGAAGAGCAAACCAAACACAGAGCCCAAAGACCGGAAGAAATCATAAAGATTAGAGTAGAAATCAATTCAATTGAGATGAAGAAAACAGTACAAAAAATCCACAAATCAAAAAGTTGGTTATTTGAAAGACTAAATGAAGTTGATAAGCCCGTAGCTAACCTCATCAAAAAGAGGGAAGACAAAATTCACATACAAGCGATAAGGAATGGAAAGACTGAAATCACCACAGACCCAGTGGAAATTCAGAACATTATCATTAGCTACTTTGAGAATCTTTACACTCACAGAACAAAGAAATGGAAAGATTCCTAGAAAGGTACAAATTACCAAAACTGAATCAAGAAGATAGAACAACGCTCAATAACCCAAGGAGAGCCAACGAAATACAAAACATAATTAAAAACCTGCCAACAAAGAAAAGGCCAGGTCCTGATGGATTCACAGCTGAATGCTATAAGAAATTTATAGAAGATATAATCCTTACACTCCATAAACTCTTCAGTGAAATTAAAAAAGAAGCAGTCCTCCCAATATCACTTCTGGAGGCAAGTATTATACTGATTCCAAAATCAGGGAAAGGCACAACCAAAAAATAGAACTACAGGCCAATCTCTCTCATGAACATAGAAGAAAAAATCCTCAATAAAATGCTAGCAAACAGAATACAGGAAATCATCAAGAAAATCATACACCATGATCAGGTAGGATTCATCCCAGGTATGCAAGGATGGTTCAATATTCGAAAATCTATAAATGTAATACACTATATTCATAGACTAAAATCTAAAAACCACATGATCATCTCAATTGATGGAGAAAAAGCTTTTGACAAAGTCCAACATTCATTCATGTTCAAAATCCTACAGAAAATGGGAATAAATGGCCTTTACCTCAATATGATGAAACCCAACAGCTAATATAATTTTAAATGGGGAAAAACTGAAATCTTTTACTCTTAAATCAGGCACAAGACAAGGATTTCCTCTATAGTTTTGGAATCACTAGCAACAGCCATTAGAAAAGAGGAAGAAATAAAATGAATAGAATAGGTAAAGAAGTTAATCACTATTTACAGATGACATGGTACTTTACTTAGAAGACCCAAAAAGTACCACCAAGAATCTACTAGAATTGATACACAAATTCAGTAGCATAGCCAGATACAAAGTCAATATTCAAAAGTCAATAGCACTCCTCTACACAGATAACAAACACACTGAGAGGGAAACTACAGAAATAATGTCTTTTACAATAACACCATGGAAAATGAAATACCTGGGAATTCACTTAACCAAGGAAGTCAAAGATCTTTTCACAGAAAATTACAACACCCTAAGAAAAGAGATTATAGAGGATTTCAGTAAATGGAAAGATATTCAATGCTCCTGGATAGGAAGAACCAACATTGTGAAGATGGCCATACTTCCAAAATTGCTGTACAGATTAAATGCAATTCCTATCAAACTGCCACCAACATACCCCCCATACATAGAGAAATCATTCCTAGAATTTATTTGGAACCATAAATGACCTAGAATAGCAAAGGCAATCCTGGCCAACAAAGACAAGGCAGGAGGCATCACAATGCCTGACTTGAAATTATACTACAAAGCCACTGTGATAAAATCAACATGGTATTGGCAACGAAATAGACCTGAAGATCAATGGAATAGATTAGAAGATGCAGAGGCATCTACAATCACAATCAGCCACCTGATGTTCGACAAAGGGACCAAACACGCTTACTGGAAGAAAGATAGCTTCTTTAACAAATGGTGCTGGAAAATTTGGCTTTTACATGACAAAAACTAAAATTTGGCCCAGGTCTATCACCGTGCATTAAGCTAAAGTCAACATGGATTAAAGATCTAAACATTAAAACAGTAACAGTCAGTCTCCTGGAAGAGAAAGTAGGTGGAACTCTTGAAGACATAGGGGTAGGCAAAGAGTTCATGAACAAACATGTATTTGCAAGGGAAACAATTGAAAGAATTAATAACTTGGATCAGGTCTTCTTGAGAAGTTTCTGCATGTCAAAAGAAATTGTCAACAATGTAAAAAGACAACCCACAAATTTTGAAAAAAATCCTAACTAAGAAGCACTCAGACAAAGGTCTGCTGTCTAGAATATATGAAGAAATAAGATATATTAGGGCCCTCAAATTTAAAGACCCAATCCAAAAATGGCCATCTGAGATGAATACACACTTCTCAGAGGACGAAATTAAAGAAGCAAATAAATATATGAAAAAATGCTCCACATCACTAGCCATCCATGAAATACAAGTTGAAGCAACACTGAGATACTATCTCACTCCAGAAAGAATGGCTATCATAAAGAAATCAACCAACAACAAATGTTGGAGAAGATATGGGAAAAATGAACACTTCTCCACTGCATGTGGAAATGTAGACTGGTGCAACCATTGTGGAGATCAGTGCGGAGACTCCTCAAAAGAGTAGGACTGGAAATCCCATTCAAGCTGGCTATGCCCCTACTGAGAATTTTCCTGGAGGAACTGAAAACATCATACCATAGTGATACATGTCTACCTAAGTTTATAGCAGCACAATTTGTGATAGCAAAATCTTGGCAGCAACAAAGATGCTCGTCACATGAGGAATGGTTGAAAAATATGTGGTATTTCTATACAACAGAATATTACTCAGCTATAACGAATGATAAACTTGAAGCATTTATATTGAAGTGGATACCACTTGAACATGTACTTATAAGTGAAATAAACCAGACACACATGTACAAATATCGTATATTCTCCCTAGTACAAGAAATCAAAAGAAGAAATACTAATAGAAATATATACCAATGACTACAAAGAATTGAGTCAGATACTTAGGGTAAACTGAACTGCATATGTTGCAGGGTACTAATCAGCTTCTCTTCTGGGTGGATAACAACCTAAGTTCACAGATCAAAAATTGGAGAAATAAAAGAGCTGCAAGGCCAGCCAACCATTTTGACCATAATCTTTCAAGGTCAGTGAAGACTCAGGACATAGGAGAACCTGTACTTGTAACATCATGGAACTCAGTTGTGCCCCACATTTTCTGATCAAGGAGATTATGGAGCCACAGAGGAATGCAATCGAAGATCTATAGTGTTCCTAAGGAGTTTCACATGAAGAGAAAACTTTCTCTCAGTCTCTCACAGAGAGAAAACTCATCAAGCAATGGCCGTGACTCATCCACAAGGCTGACACTGACAAAGGATCTACAGAGTGAGGTACAGGGTTACAGGATAAATCCCAGGGAACTTGACTGACCTCATCAGATACAAAAGCTACATTTTTGTTATACAGGTCTTGCTTCATCTTAGTCTTAAAAATCCAGCAGAAAAGTATAAAAAGAGACATATATAAAATAAGGCCATAATAATAAGCTGAACTGAAAATAGCTCTTGTCAACAACTTCTTCAGATAACCCACTATTATTGTGGACTGCTGGACTGTGTTTGATTGTTTTACTGAGTTCAGGCACCTATAATAATTGAATGACAATGGAATGCCTATCTTTGACAGCTCTAAACAAAAAAAAAGGGATACAAAGGAAGAACCGTTCTGTGTTTGTATAAACAGTACAGATTGGGTAAATATGCAGTACTTCTGCATAATTCTATGAGAAGCAAGATTTGCATTAATAGTGTTTGGTCAGCTTCTTGTACTATGGACAACCACTAGGAAGATAACAAGGTAGAAAGTATTAATTATTGAAACTGTACTATAACTCAGCTTTAAAAACATAAGTATACAGCTACATTTTCTTAATTCATTGATTAGAGACATCTGCCCTAATGGTGTTTGTAATATCATGCATGCACCTTGTACCACAAAAAACCACTTCGAAAACAATATGCAATGTATTAATTATTGAACATGTCCTGCTAATTTGATTTGAAACTGTCTCATTGCTATTTGTTCTTCAATAAAATAAAATAAAAATGAAGGTTGTGTAGGGGTCCTTCCTAAAGTATGGTATTAGCCTAGCTGCAAGTAGAGTGAAAAGTGGCTTGATATGAGGAAGAAAAGACAACTCTGTCATCTTCCAAGGGTTTCTGATACTTGGTATGAGAATGGGGAACAAACAAAGACAACACACACAGACACACACACATTGTATATGTGAAATCATGTAATATAAACATACATACATCATTGAATACCAAGTACTATCACTATCATCACTGTAACTGTGCTATTACCTTGATAATTCAAAAAGTAAATTTTAAATTTTTTTCATGTTTAGAGTAAAAGGGTTAGCCAGGGAGATAGCAAAGTGGTATAAGCGCCTGCCTGGCAAGCAAAGGTCCTGAGTTCGATCCCTGGTGTGGAAATCAAACAGGGTAAAAGGATTAGAAATAATGAAGGAAGTAACACCTCCATATAATTTCATTTTATAAAATACATAAAGCATTTGTATTCTATGCTTTAAAATAAAAACTACAAGGCATAATTCTTTGAGAGTGTCCTATACTGGAGCACTGAACTACGGGAAGTGGGATTACTTAGAAGTTCAATTAATTGTTACTGTTCTGAAGGTATGAAGTTTTAAGAAGGCAGAAGTGATATTACAAGGACACTACCAGAGCGAAAGATGAGTAAGTGGCAAGCGAGTAGCAGAGTAGTGTTGCATGGCAGTTCTTGAGTAAATTAATGAACTAATTCTACAAACAATAAAGGCCAGGTTTGAGAGATTAAGGGAATGTTTACAGGCAAAATGTAATATCACAGTTGGTAGAATTTAAGCTTTTATTGGAAAGACAAGGAAAACATTAAAAGCAACAGAAATGCAAAAGCAGATCCTTGGAGATGAGCTGAGACATAGTTCTACAATAATTTATTTTTCCCCTGCTAATATTTTAGAATTGGAATGAGCAACCTAAGGCTCACAGCTGCACCATCGCATTTATGCAGATTCTCATGTTATTCATGCTCATTTTAGCATAAGTAGGCCATGTAGTTGTGCGAGGCAGCGTACTGCGTCAAAGGAAAGAAAGATACTGAGGTCAGCCTACAAATGGAGCATGCAAAGTCAGTGAATTCAGGGTAATATAACCAGGTCACCAAAACCCTGCATAGAAATACATAAAATGAAGAGGAGAAAAGTGCACAGTATTTACATTCTTGGAAAAACTGTTCTGAAGAACACAGTTGGAGTGTGACCCAATGAGACAGGAAGTCCCATAGAGCCTCAGCACACAGCCCTTTGGGGTTTCTTGATGGGGACCTGCCTTTCTCCATTTGCCTAAGAGGAAAAATAGACCCCATTGTGCAAGAAATCATTTTATGTGGCAGAGGTAGAGAAGATTTGAATGCTTCCACTTTGGGAGATAGATTGCGAATGAGAAAAACACTCAAACATAAAGGAGTTCAATGGAACTTCTTATAAAACTTCTGGTACTTCTCTCTCTGATTTTGGTTAAAATCAGTCTCAGCATGGCTCACTCTTCTTCTATAGGCATTGCTGCCTGAAGGACACTTAAGCAGGGAAGTGACAGGTTATTGTCTTCTGCTGAGAAGGCTAACAAGGATCACAGCACCTGTAGCACTTCATGCTCCTGGCTCTTAATTTAGGAAGGATAAATCTGCCCAAAGGGTATGAGAATAACCAAGATCCCAGTAAGGGTTATCATTGCATCTGACCACCACTACCCCAAGTGATGAAAAGAGCAGACTTTATTGTTCTTAGTCTTCATTTTAAAAAACTGAGCTCAAGAGAAATTAAATAATTTCAATGCTAGGGCTGGCCAGATACCTCAATGGACTAAAGCGCCTGCAGAGTGTAGGAGCTTGGCTTTGATCCCCAGCACCAGAAGCTGTGCTGGCCCTACCCTCGGGGCACATGGAGACAGCAATTGAGATTGGGCATGGTGGTTCAGGCTTCTAATCCCAGCACTTGGGAGGCTGAAAACAGGAGAGTCAATATGAGTCTGACCTATGTAGTGACACCCTGTAGATCCTGTACTAAATACATTTTTAAAAAGCCCAATTTCAACGCTGCTAACTCATCTAAACACTAAACCACATAGGTGCTCTGAATATCAGAAGTAATGCTGTAATTTTTTTATAAGTTGACATTTTTCTATATGCTCCATTGTTTCCACTATATGCTTGCTGAGGTTTTTTTTTTTTTTTTTTTTTTCTGTATTATTAAGATCAGAGGAAAGAGGTCCAAATCATCTCTCAGAAAACCCTCCATTTTATTCAGTTTCTCAAGTAATACTTCATTCTGTTTTATTTGATATTCTAATGGAATAAAACATTAATCTTCAAAGACAATGAGACAACAAATAACAACATTCATGGGCAGAGATTCCATAGAAGGATAAAGAGCATGAAAATGACTTTGTAAAGGATTGAATTTTATAACATTTTGGTACTCTAGAAAGAAAATGTGATACAAAGCCAATATTCAAGGCTTACTGCCATAAATTGTAAACATAGTCTTCTGTTGTTGGGTGCCCTTCCAAGAGGAAGTTTTGGTATTAAAACTGTTACTAACAACTTAAACAAAAAACTTGGACTGGAGTCTGACCTCTACAACTTACTAATTCTGTGTTGAGGGGTAGGATACTGGACTTTGGTTTCACCTCCAATAATGGGTATGATAATACCTCCTTGGGCTGTGGATAAAATTACTGTAAATCTAATATCATAACTCCACCCTCTGACTACTACAACATAATCAACAACATCTCAATAAATAAAAGGCCTACATCTTACATGTAATATGCTAATCATATAAATATTTGATCTTCTTTTAGTTTGTCCATCATGTTTCTATCTGCTTTGTTTAAATTTATTTCACAATACTACATATGAACAATTTAGTACTTCTTGGAAAAGCCTTTGGATTCAGTGATATTCATTTCATTGTGAAGCCAGTGTACGCAAGCACAAAGGGTTATATAAACTCTATGTAACTGATGTGACTACATCAAAAGGAACCAGAAACATAACTGTATGCAGTTTATATAGTCTTCTATGCTTCCACTTTATGAAGAAGTAGATTCCCCTGCTCAACATGAAACAGAACGATACTTCATCGAAGGTTAGAAAACGGATTTGGAGACATTATCTCTGCTACAGGCTCATACGTTCATAATCATCCTAACCCTGAAGTATACATCATCCCCCAAGAACTAGAAGAACATCCCAGACATTTCATTTAGAATAATACACATGCTGAAAACGCCTCGGGAACTTGGAATCCAATCATTTGGCACTTCCTGCAATTTAGACGGCTGTGTGACTGAGATGAGGAATTAAAGAGAGAAGTACAAAATGCAGCCAACAAGTCTGCACTGGGAGAAAAAGAATTTGTCTCAACATTATTCCAAAAGTTCTATCCTTGAAACTTGAAATGTCTTCAAATCTAAAGGAATTCACTGAGTGAAGATATTCATCTAGATCTTTGGGACTTAGTTGTCTAATTTGCTTCAGTCCTTTTAGTTGGAAAGGAAAAAAAAAAAGTAATCTTTCGTTTCAAATCTATAGCCCAACAGAAATGACAATTCTCAGGGGGAGAAAAAGTCCTAAATTAATGGTCTTCAAATTATTTTTTATGAAATTTTTAATCATTTATTTATCTGTTTGTTTGTTTATTTGGTATAGGATCTTGCTATGCAGTTCAGACTCATAGTAATCCTCCTGTTTATATAAGGTTTATTTAAAGCCTATGTAATTGATATAACTCCATAAAAAAGGAACATGAAACATAACTGTATGTAGTTTATATAGATCCTTCAGCACTGGGATTGCAAATGTGCACCACCACACCTGGTTTCAGTGGCCACACTGTAGGCAGTATCAGGGATCAAACCAGGGTCCTCACATTTTCTAGGCAGTTGCTTAGACCACTGAGCCGTCTCCCCAGCTCTGGTCTTTAATTTCCTCAGGCTACAAATCTGAAAATTATAATGCTTTTTTGAAATATGATACATTTAACTTGACTATATTGTGGCAAAATCTGACTCAACGCTTATCAGTCTTATTTCTTCTTACTGGTATATGTGACAATTTTTTTTTTGGGGGGGAGCATGGCTTAAACTTTCATTTACACTAGTAAGTGTTTGCAGGAGACAACTCCTTTTCCATCTTCTCCTGACCTTGTTGGAGCCAAGTGACTGCAGTGACCAACAGAAGATGAAGGAGGCTCATGTGCAGCAGCCAGCTCCGGGTAGACAGCATCTTTTCCCTTTCTGGGGCAAACACAAGGCTGCATACCAGAGAACACACAAAGCATAGGCACCTGAGTCCCTGCTTCTAGCAAACTGTCCACTAGGAAAAACAAGCAGGAAATTCTACACTGGCTATTGCCTGGTTAAAAGCTAAGTCTTGTGGTAAGCTAGTGAGATTTGGAGTTTATTTACTATAGCACTTAGTGTTAATGTAACTCAGTCTTGGCAAGCTATGACTGGAATGTAAGCCTTCTGATTTTGTAAATAAAGGTTTATGGCAACACTGCTGTACTGGTTTGCTATGTGTTGTCTTCTGAACTACAGTGGTGGGGTCCGTTATTGATTTAGGATCTTATAGCTCTCAAAATGTATAGTATTTACTGAGTGGCTTTTTAGAAAATGTTTTAGTAACATTTTCTGTGCTCTAATGAACACAGGGACTATAATTTATACCCAAACTATATAATTAGTTGCCTAAATTTTAAGTCTATATAAAACATTGAATTACTTTAATAAATGGCATATACATCCAATTTACAATAAGGGAAAATTTGACAATATCAAACATTGACAAGGATATATAACATAGGAACAGTTATTTACTTATGTAAGTAAATCACATCAAAAATTGAAATAACTTCAATTATTGGGCAATAACTAATGTTAAAAACATAAATAAATCTTGACATCCGCATAGAGTGGAATACTGTACACATGTTAAAATAAATGATCCAGAGTTAATGCACCAAAAGAGAGGGGTTTGATAAGTATAATGATAACTAAATCCAAGTTGCATGTGGCTTCGTACAGTGTATGATTTCTATATTTAGGGCTTTGTGTGTTCTGAGAGGCCCATAAATTCAAAGCTTGGTCTTTAGCTTTGTGCTACAGGAAAATGATGGTGATTTTCAGAGGTGGAGCCTTGTGGGAAATTTCAGGTCCCACAAGTATGCCTTTGAAGGGGACTGTGGGACGCCAATCTCTTTCTCTTCTCTTTGCTTCCTGGCTGCCATGAGGGGAGCAGGTTTCCCCATCACATGCTAGCACCAACATACATGACATCTCCAAGGCACAAAACAATGAGGCCAGTCAAGCCTGGACAGAAACCTCTAAAGCAGAGAGAATAAACCTTTCTTCTTTTAAAGTTGATCATCTCAGATATTTGTGACAATAACAGAAAGCTGACTAGCACAAGTACCATTTAAGTAAAGTTCAAGAGTTGCATAAAATAACATATATTGGTTAGGGACACAGGCAGACATGAAAGATAAAGGCATGAGAATATTTTTAATCATCAAATTTAGTAAGACAGAAATTTCTCCAAAACAGAAGACATTGCAATTGGGAAATAGAATACAAGGGTATCAAATATAAAAGTAAAATTCTATTTAAACTGGATGTTATCTGTGTAGAGGAATGCCATTGACTTTTGAGCATTGACAAGATGCCCGTCGCATGAGGAATGGTTGAAAAAGATGTGGTATTTCTATACAATGGAATATTAATCGGCTATAAAAAATGATAAACTTGAAGCATTTATATTGAAGTGAACATATACTCATAAATGAAATAAACCAGACACACATGTGCAAATATCGTATAGTCCCCCTAGCATAAGAAATCAAAAGAAGAAATACAAATAGAAATGTATAACAACAACTAAAAAGAATTGAGTCAGATAGGATAAACTGAACTGCATATGTTGCAGGGTACTAATCAGCTTCTCTTCTGGATGGATAACAACCTAAGTTCACAGATCAAAAATTGGAGAAACAGAAGAGCCGCAAGGTCAGCCAACATTTTGGCCATAATCTTTCAAGGTCAGTGAAGACTCAGGACATAGGAGAACCTGTACTGTAACATCATGGAACTCAGTTGTGCCCCACATTTTCTCATCAAGGAGATTATGGAGCCACAGAGGAAAATGATCGATGATGTGTAGTGTGCCTGGGGAGAGTCACATGGAGAGAAAATTTTCTCTCAGTCTCTCACAGAGAGAAAACTCATCAAGCAATGGCCGTGACTCATCCACAAGGCTGACACTGACAAAGGATCTACAGAATGAGGTACGGGAGGGCTGGCGGTATAGCTCAGCGGACTAAGCGCTTGCTTAGGTAAGCGCAGGGACCAGTGTTTGATCCTTGGTTCCCCCAGCCGCGTCGGCCCCGCCTTCAGGTGCGCTGAGCCGGCAATGCAATCCGGGCGCGGTAGCGCGCGCCTGTCATCCCAGCACATGGGAGGCAAAAAGCAGGAAGATCACTATGAATGTGGGCTGCATGCATAGTGAGACCCTGCACCAAAAAAATAGAAAAAGACAGAGTGAGGTACGGGGTTACAGGATAAACCCTCAGGGAACTTGACTGACCTCATCAGATACAAAAGCTACATTTTTGTTATACAGGTCTTGCTTTATCTCGGTCTTAACCATCTAGCAGAAAAGTATAAAAAGAGATGTATATAAAATAAGGCCATAATAATAAGCTGAGCTATAAATGGGTCTATCAACAACTTCTTCAGTTAACCCACTATTATTGTGAACTGCTGTACTGTGTTTGATTGTTGCACTGAGTTCAGGCACCTATAATAGTTGAATGACAATGGAATGCCCATCTTTGACAGGACTAAACAAAAAAAGGGGGGTACAAAGGAAGAATCATTCTGTGTTTGTATGAACAGTACAGTTAGAATAAATATGCAGTACTTCTGTGTAATTGTATGAGAAGCAAGATTTGCATTAATAGTGTTTGGACAGGACATTCTGTCAGCTTCTTGTACTATGGACAACCACTAGGAAGATAATAAGGTAGAAAGTATTAATTATTGAAACTGTACTATAATTCAGCTTTAAAAAATAAGTACACAACTACATTCTCTTAATTCATTGATTAAAAACATCTGCTCTAAGGGTGTTTGTAAGTAGAATGCCAAGAATGCGCCTTGTATGACAAAAATCCACTACAAAAACAAGATGCAATGTATTAATTATTGAATATGTCCTGCTAATTTGATTTGAAACTGTTTCAATACTATTTGTTCTTTAATAAAATAAAATTAAAAAGTAAATAAATAGATAAATTCATCCTTTGCATAATAAAAATTGAATGTAAAGGTGACAATAAATATATTAGAAAAGTTAGATAAAAAATTAAACTGGATGCATGTTGCTATTTCTGTATTTTTCATACATTTTTATAAGTTTTTAAATAAGTTGATTTTTAAATAAACTTAAATAAGTCATAAGTTTATTTTTTAATGTTTATTGAAAATAAGTTGTTTTACATTTATAAAACACAGACAAGTATATTTATATCACATTTATTTGCCTG